>JAKLNE010000025.1:0-278273 GCA_022814615.1 Waltergamsia citrina
TTTTTTTTTTGCTTTTGTGGTACTTGTTGGTGTTGGTTTTTTACGCCCGTTAAAAAATTTTTTTGGGAATTTTTTGTTACGTGTTTGTCCCCGTTGTTTTTTACCCCCCCCCCCCCCCCCCCCCCAATCTTGGCTTGTTCTAAAGCTCTCATCGCAGGATGCTCCCTTGCCACAGCTATCTCGAAGAAATGGACGCGAGCCGCTGAATATATAAGAGATCTATTTCGGTGCCCAGAGATTCTTACTTTATTCGCTCCACACTGGAAGGGTGGCCAAGACTATCCTGAGGTATGGAGAGTCGTACTTAATACCCAGGAAGTAGTGGAGCAATGATTAATCGGCCTCTCAAACTCAGATATTGTGTGACGATGTGTAAGCTTAATCGCTGATTTATAAGAAGTCACCCTCAGAGTTTTTGTGATTATCTACGTGTATTATTCTTAGCTTAATAATTAAACTTATAATCAGCAAATATAAAGTAATAGTTTAAATCTTAAAATTTTTAAATAACTACCAAGTTTAATACTTAATATGTCGCTAATGTGATAATAATATGCTTTATCATCTTATAAGATCATTTATCTCAGATACCTTTAAGACACTTATGATAAAATTTACTCTTAGCTCCCTAGTTCCTGAGAGTCAAGCCCTGGCTTAAACTACTTTGCTAGTTCTTAATTTTACGTCTTGATTATGATACTTAATGGTATCCCTCAGACCTAGTATATTAATATCCCTAGGATATTAACTAACACCCACTTCCATATTGATATAACTCAACTGTCACAGTGTATGAGCTGCTGAAGGACAAGTCCCACAAGAGCTGATGACCAGTCACATGTCTATTACTCTCTTAACTGAATAGTATTTAGTGTCCATGGAAAGATTGGTAGCCCGAAAGCTTAGCATACGATTCAAAATTATCGAGAATTCAAGTCGCAGCTGGCCAATCGTTGTAATACTCGTCGACTGTCTTTCCTGGGCCATAGTAAACTAATAGTCCCCTATCATTGCCACGGAACGATATTCCGTGTTTGATGCGAGTAAAAACATCCTTGAAAAAAGTCAGTATGTCTGCAGAAAATGCAAGACGGTCGAAAAAATCCCTCACCGGATTGTAAATAAAAGGCCTCCCAAAGGTGATCAGATCGAGCCTACCCGCTTTCACTAATCCATCAGCTTCTTCTACAGTGTAGTCGTGATTAGTCATGAGTAATGTTGAGCTTCCAGGAAACTTCACGAGTCTCCCAAAATGATGAACAGGATCCCAGTTAGGTGGAAGAGAATATCCCTCAGGGCGGGGGGAGCGCCCAAACAAATCTCCGGTGCCTGCATTAGGGTCGAGGCCACGACGACCGACATTTATGATGCCGACCTTCCGCCTGACCAGCGCATTGATCAAGTAAGTATAAACTTCTTGCATCTCTTTGAACTCCACCACGGAGTCGTTGAGGAAGTCTGTAGGATTTATCTTCACGCAGACCATTTCTGGACCGCCGAAGACCTCTGTGATAAGATCGACCACTTCAAGGGGGAAGCGACATCTGTTCTCGACAGACCCACCGTAGTTGTCGGTTCGCTTGTTTGCTCGGCTGTAAAATGAATGAGAAATGGGATCATTCGCGGTGAAATGACTTACCTGTTCAAGAACTGTTGAATCAAAAACCCACTAAGAGAAACACAAAATCAGTAAGCTTGCCCTCCAGTGAAGAATTGAAAACACCAACCCCTGAGCTAGTAGCTCTATTCCGTCAAACTCAGCTTCTTTCGCAAGAATAATTGCACGACGGTAAGTATCAAGAACTTCTCCGATATCCTTAATCGCTTCTACATTATCTGTGTGTCCCTATAGAAAGAGGGATTCGTTAGCAATGTATCTAGTTGGGAAATAAGCTGCACGGATGAAACGCACAGGCTGTCCTGGAAGATCGCGGTATTTACCAGCGTCTGCCCTTATGGCAGATGGGGCCAAAACGCGACCACCGTGCTCTTTCATGACTGGAATCTGATCATGCTGACAACGACCAGCATGCCACACCTGGCAGAAAATCTTTCCTCCAACCTGATGAACGGCATTTGTCACCTTACGCCAGGCATCGGCATGGTCTTTGGTAACGAGAACAGGAGCATGTGCAAACTCGCTACCCGTCCAATCAACAAAAGTTCCCTCAGTCACAATCAGACCGGTTCCGTCCTTGGCTCGGTCGGCGTAATATTTGACCTGGGCTGGGCCAGGTTTGTGGTTGTCCATACAGCGGTTGCGTGTCATAGCGCCCATAACAACTCGACTTCGCAAAGATAGTTCACCGCCCACGAGAATTGGTTCTAGAAGACTAGACATGATGTTCAAGAATTATAATAAAAACTGGATATAGATTAGAATGACAATAGGTAACAATTTTAAAGGTGCGTACAGAGTTCGAGTAACAGGGCAGGGCAGGTCCTGTTGTTGCTTTTATCTTACATCTATCTCCCTAGATACTTGATAAGCTTAATGTTGTTGACAAATGCTAAGCCCGATCATCATGGAAATCATCGAGCTCTTTCTATAGCGATCTAAGTATATGCTACCAATCACATGTACGTATTTCCGAAGCCTCCGCGAGCTCCACACGGAGCAAGGCCAATCATGTCAGCGTTTTTCCGGCTTGAGATACCCACCAGCGGAGTGGTACTCCGTAACATCAGTACTTTAAAGCCGTTAGTTTCTATTTCCTTGTCCTCCGCCTCTAACATCTTTTCCAGGTGCAAAATCGGCGTATGAGAAGAACCCATCTCCGTTCCCAGTCATACAAGAGAAATGAAGGCACCACGATCATGCCACTATTGCCGTCGGGCGAAACGAAAATGTATCCGAGGTGGTCTCGGCGAGTCTTGCACTCCGTGTTGTAGCAGAAAGCTGCCATGCAGTCTTGTAAGCTCCCGCCGGCAGTACAAGGACGTCGACAATGAGCTCAAAAGTATCAGCCTTGACTATGAGAAAATCTCATTTCAGGATCCCGCAATCGCTCAATTGTATCCTTCCTCGTTACCTGGCCTGCCCCACTCAAGGATCGTGCATCTCGTGGAGTTATACCTCCGCCACTTCCACGGAGGAACTCACAGCATCTTTCACCCAAATACATTGCGAGATCAAGTCCATAAGAAAAGTATCGGATATGGTCTCTTGAACGCCATCTGTGCTCTGGGATCCAAATTTTCTTCTTCACCCGACAGGCGAGCACTGGAGACCCGTCTAAGTGCAGAGGCGAAGCGGGTTGTCAAGTCTGACCTGGAAAACGTCTGCCTCGAAAATATACAGACTTGCCTCCTCCTAGCGCTGTTAAGCGCTGGAGAGTCGCAATCATTTTCTGAGACGCTTTTCGTTCGTGCGTATCTCTATGATAAGAGCTTGTATCATAGCTAATGCAATGTGACAGGCGTCGCCGCTTCAATGTCTGAGGTGCTACGCCTGGAATTACAATCAGATAAAGGGTCAGCAATTTCCACTGAAACTTCGCGAAGAATATGGTGGTCATTGTACCTGACAGATCGAATATGCTCCTCGAGACTTAGCCTACCCAGGCACATGGACTACATCCATAATTACCCAGTCTTGCCGATGAGTGAGGTCACTTTCTACTCTCTCACTGACGACACAGCCTCACCTCTAGAACCCCACGGACCCGGAATTTTCGGGTATCTTATGCTTCTTGCTCAAATCTTTGGGCAAATCCATGATCACAATTGGTCTTGTACAAAAGGCAATCTTAATGATCCTCAGCTGGAGAAAACGGTAGGGCAGATTGGCCACAAGTTGGAGTCATGGAAGGACAGTCTTCCTGAAGACCTTCAAATGACTGTGCAAAACTTGCATAACCATCAGCAAGATAATCTAGGGGCGTACTTTGTCGTCCTTCACCTGGTGTATCATTACTACTCTATATTGCTGTACTTCTATTCATTAGAGGAAGTGCAGCTTTCTGACCGCAGATCTTCTCCATATATCTCTCTTTGTCAAGCGCATGCCTCGTCGTTCAGCAGTCTGCTCCACCTCTCCAGGCAGATAGAAGGATGCAAGCCAAACTATCCCATTGTCAGCCATATGACAACGATATCTTCCGCAGTTCTGCTGCATACCCTTCTCTTAGGTCGGACGGAGCAGCTTCCGAAGGCCCGGCGAGACCTGAACATGAACTTCGAGGCTCTCTTGGACTTTAAACAGTACTGGTCAGCCACCGAGGTCATGGTAAGGAGACTGAATACCATGCAATTGATATAGGCTAAGGCAAAGCAGATCCGAAAGCTAACAGCGTTTCAAAATATGTGCATCAAGGCTCCAGTATCTCACAACTTGGATGGATGGATGGTTAGGTTTCTTCTGGAACAGAGCCTTGGCTTACAGGACTCTTTCGAGTCTGATATTGATACTGAGCCAGACGTAAGGACAAACGTTATGAGAAGGCCGGTATACTGATATTATAGCATTTCAGTATAGCTAGACTCCTCTTGGGCACAATATGAAATAGCGTGTTGTTTCAGCGATTTTCGTAAATAATAAACTTAAACCTAGCTTGCGAGTCGCTTATCTTTATATTTGACTATGAGTAACATTAATATGCTCTATCTGTATTAATATAAAGATGATTAAAACACCTAAAAATCACTTACGAAACTTCGTTATGATTTAGTAGTTAAACCTCTTAGTATAAGTGTTTAGGAGTATCTTGTATTTCAACCCTTCTATGGATTAAAGTAAGTATTCTCTATAAAGGGATGAATCTGAGAACCCAGGAAGATAGTAAAGAGTACAAGTTGAGCTTTCCTAAAATTACTTTCCTACTACTCAAACGCCCTATTAGATTAAGGGGTACTCTGCCCTAGCCTTCCTGCTCTGACTGTCATATCTAAATTCTAAACTATAGGACTTTGCGCCTACGCTGTTAATAACCATATCTATGTTTGATAGATGTGCTCTAATTCGGATTAAGTCAGAGTCGTTTCGGCAAGGTCGTGGCTCGGCTTGTTATACCCGCGGCTCGGCCCGCTACACCCGCGGCCTAGCCGGTGATGCACGATTAGTAACGGAGGTATCTCTTGTAATAACATATCGAGTAATGTAAGCTGACAGCTAAACCTGACGTAGAGTGCTATGGCTGTACAGAGTATTAATGTAAGACTAACAACCCTTCTCTCTAGGCCGTCTCGTGTTCAGCATCAAAATCATGAGCTTAAATCCGAAAACACAACTATGTTAATGCAAGGACACAAGTTATTTCCCATGCTTCTGTCCCTACTTTGTTAGTCTAATTTGGGATCATAATCAAAGGCATTAGCGTTGCAATGTCTAGTATCCGTTACTATGCTATCTTATTAATCTTACCTACCCCTGAAGCCAGAAGATATTATATATAGCATGCTCGCTCCTTACGGAACTCTCGGCTGGCCTATGCCTCATCAACACCCCCATCTGTCCTCTATTGATTCACCTTTCTTGTCTTTGTGAATAACGTGTCACTATCATTATCATGAAAGTTCTCGTCACTGGTGTGACCGGCTATATAGGCGGTACTGTTCTGTCCCACATGCTGTCTTCTCGAAGTTCAGCAAATCAAGCACTGCAGATCTCTGTTCTCACTCGCAACGATGAAAGAGCTCAGTACTTCTCCTCCGCCGGATTAAAAGTTTACACGATCGAAAGTCTAGACGACACAGTGGCAATCTCAGCTGCCGCATCTGAAAACGATATAGTTATTCACACAGCTTCTGGATATCATCCAACGAGCGCTAAGGCTTTGATCGAGGGCCTGGGAAAGCGTAAGAAGCAAGCTCCCGACACGATGGTATATTTTATACATACGTCTGGCACTTCCAACTTAGCAGATCGTCCAGTGACCAGAACTCGCCTTGAGTCCACCATCTTTAGTGACCTGGAGTCGGACATCTTTGCTTACTTGCAGCGTTTGGAGGAAATCGAGCCCTATGCACAGCGGACCACCGATCTCGTCGTGGTCAATACGGGCAAGACAGAAGATGTCCCTACAACTATCATAATGAGTCCAACTATCTACGGCTTGGGTGCCGGGCACTTCAATCGATTGACGATTCAATATCCTCGACAGATAAAGGCTGCATATACCGTCGGCAAGGCCGAGTATGTAGGCGATGGCGCGGGTGTTTGGGATTTCGTGCATGTACTGGATCTGGCTAGATTATACGAGCTTGTAATGCTAGACTGGATAGAAGGCAGAAGACAAGTCCCTATCGGGGAAAGAGGATTTGTTTTTAGTGGCACGGGCACGTTTAAGTGGAAGGAGGTTGCTAAATGCATCGCCAGCACAGGAGTTGAGTTGGGTATTTTCTCAACAACAGACATCCAGAGTATTGGCTTGAAAGAAGCAGCCATGAAGTGGACAAATGGAGATGAGCAGCTATGTGAGTTGGGGTTTGCGAGCAACGCGAGAACCAGAGCTGAGGTGGCTGAACTGCTACAGTGGCAGCCACGTAAGACTAAGAAAGACTGGAAGCAATCTTTTCTAGCTGAGTTTCGCGAAGCTATTGAACTTGAAGAGTAGATAGCCTCTTAGTTATACCTAATATATCTGTTCATTTATCTACGAGAGGCTATAACCGTCCATATATTCTTTACATATACGTAGTGAGTATCATTCCTTAGGTATGCTCGCAAACTCTATGCTCGCAACCGAATGCGTCAGCGCCTTCTGGCTCTCTTCTGTAGGAACTTCTTGACAAGATCAATACCAATCAGTCTGAAAGAAGACGATTTGAGTCAGCAGAGAATTATGTCGTTCTGCTCCCTCCACAAATAGATTGCTCTTGTCTTAGCAGGGTACATATTCTGCCAGTTCGGAAGCCTCGCCTTCGAGTGAGGTCGTAGAGCTCTAGATGACCGCTGAGAGGAAAAGGCTCGACAGGGGGGTTTGCCGAGAGCAATCTCGCTGAGGGGAAACAGACCTACAGATACTAAAGCCAAAAAGCCGCGTAGTCTCAAAAGACCGTCCCATTGCCAGGGAGCTTTATGTGCAACAATAGAAACAACCCGGCCCCCTTCCCCGTCTTCCCCATATCTCCTTTGCCTAAGATTCTAATATCAGGCCGTGCGATTGTAGTCGAACTGTTAAGAGCGGGCTTGGATGCGAGATTGCCAGTTTTTCGTATGGTGACCATCCAGCTCATCCCTAATTAGTGAGATGCACTCGCCAGCTAGCAATTGCCGCCAACAGCAATCCGACACTGAATTAGCACTGTAATATATTCGCTGGCCATTGTCCAGGCATCTTAAATCGACCTTAGGAGCAGCCCCCTTTCCATCTGAAATGGCCTGCTAATATTAAGTACTGAAATGCATTGTATGATACTGTAAATAATTGTACATATAATATCTAAGGCCTTTAGACGAAAATATTCTAAACTACCAATTACCATTTCAGTGCATCCAGATGATCAGGTGTTCCAAAACATTAGAACCCCATCATTGCGCAGACGAATAAGGCGTCTCTAGAAATAGGAGCTTATCTTGACCCTCAAGAAACCCAGAATTAGGCCACCTCGAGGATATCGTAGAAGGCCTTGCGACTGATGGTAGCTGTAGCACTGGCAGGGAAACCACCAGGGGAGATAGGGAAGATTGATCCATCAACAACCCGCAGGCCATCAACACCGTTCACCCTGAACTTAGAGTCGACGCAGTAGTCAGTGTCATCTTTGGGCCCCATGCGACAACTGCTTGTGACGTGGTGGCTCCACGTATGATCAAGGATGTTTTGCTCGATGGAAAGTTCAGGGGACGGGTTGACAATATCAAATGGCTGATAAGGCTCTCCAGTCATGTTCAAGATATCCAAGAGCCGCTCTGTTCCATCTGCAAGTGCTCGGACATCTGTCTCACTGCCCTCGGGATAGAAATCCAGGTGGATCTCGGGTTGATGTCGCGGGTTTGAAGATCGCAGCCTAACGTAGCCAGCTTGATTCTTGCTCTGCATATCCACAATAGCAAAGAAGAACGCCTCGTCAGGCCACTGTGCTCTGCTGAAACCTGGGAAGTGACCGTCCATGACATAAGAGGCCCCTCCAAAGACGATGAGATCGGAGTCGGCAGTCTCAGCTTCGCTGGATCTCATGAGCATGAAGATGGGTGCGGAAGCCTGACCATAAGGACCATAGCCAGCTTCCCACTCGGCAAGGCAAGGATCCTCTTCGGCAGTGGCATTGGGGTTGAACAAACAGTCTGCGGTAGGGTTTCCGTCCCAATCCGTGGTGGAATTCACTTGGATACCCGCCTCATAGTTGTCTCGTACATATTCTCCCTGTTGTATGGTCAGCCATGCACTGAAGCATTTACATGAACTTTTACTTACAACAGAAGGTAGATCAACAATAACAGCGATATCATGCTCCTCTAGCTCTTCACGAGGACCAATGCCGCTCAGCTTGAGGATTTGGGGCGTGTTGAATGCACCGCCTGACACAATGACTTCCTTTCTAGCCTTGACGTTGCGGATTTCGGCATCAGCATCGGGGTCATAAGCATGTTCGGCCTCGTACAAGTTCTCCCCGACAGCGTATTCGACACCAACAGCCCGGGGTGGGTCCACGGTATCATCCAAAAGAACCTTGGTAGCGAGAGAGCGGGTGCTCAGCGTCAATGGGTAACGTTGGTCGCCATTATCATCCCGAGCAGCGAGGGTTTCAGCGATGTAGTTGAAGGGACTGCTCCGGTTTCGATGCTCGTCAACGTTGTTAACGGTCTGGTAGACGCCCTGATGCTCGAATCGATCGGGCTCTGGGCTATTTATATCTCTTTGCATGAGCTCCACGATCTGGTCCTCGGTTGCATTGTGGACTCCCTCAAGCTCCGACATTGCATTCTGGACGACGCGCATAACACCCGGTCGGCTGGTGACGTAGGTTATGTTGTTTTGGCTGGCCTATATAATCGTCAACACTGTCGGCATTTGGCGAAGATATGTTACCCACCGTAATGTACCCGTCGAAGCCGTGGTCGGGTTCGTCACCGTCAAGATAAACAGCTCTCTCGACCTCAACAAAGTGCTCTCGCATTTTATCGGGGGCCCAAGAGTCGTCTCCCGTTGATTCGACAATATACTCCCAATTACTGTCAGGGGGCATCATGAAGTTCATTGCATTGGCAACCATAGATCCACCGACTGTCGCGCCTCTTGGGTAGTAGAAGCCGAGACTACCTAAACGTCAGTGTACATTTCCCGTCAAAAAGAACGTGACCTACTTACGGTTCAGCATCAGATGGAGGATCTAGCCCAGTGTACAGTGAGCCGTTTGCTGTACGGTACGAATAGTACCTGTCCCTTCGCTCCTGTGTCTCGTTGAGGGAATGAGACACAAAGAACCCCCAGCCCATACCGGGAGTTTCCACGCCGGCATTTCCCCTGGTAGAATGTCAACATTGTTCGTAAGAATTAGTGATATTGTCTTACCATTGGGGAATAGACTGAGCCAAAGAATCCCCAGTGTTGCCGCCAGCCTCAATCAGAAACACAGACTGCCCAGCTCGAGCCAGATTTGCACTTTCTCCGGTTAGTTAAGAAGTCTTACTTAGGGGAGGTGTTTCCTACGCAAGAGTCCCTCCGCCGGGTCCTGATCCAATAACGACATAATCGTACTCGGATGAATTCGTAGGTGCTGCCGACGCAGCAAGTGCAAACAGGTTGGCAAGGATAAACGACTTCATTGTAAACGAGTTGGATGCCGATGTCTGGTTAACTTTGAGTTTGTGGCTGGATTCAACCAGTTTATATATTCAATAGTGATCTTACACCTACTCCTGATCCTCTAATCTAGTACTACGCCCTTCGACGATAGATCATGTCAATAACAAGGATTGTTCCGAACGAACACCGGAGATTTGCATGATGAATAATTCCTTCCCTGAGGCAGGCGGCCTATACTTGATTGTGGGAGACTACGCCACGCGGCATACGACTACGACTGCCGCAACTTTAAGGTTACGGTGCATGAAACAAAGCCAGACAACCCCACATTGTTCTTTCTGGATGCCTTCTCTTCGAGGAAATACAGTCAGCATCATAAAATGATTTCCACAATAACGAGTGAATGCGCTAGCTATCACGGAGATAGAAGCGAAATAAACACTGATCCGATCGGGAATACCCTAAAAGGTGTCAGATCGGAATTATGCTTAAACATGTCGGATCGGGATTACGCTTAAAATATGCTATTAATTCCGTAGTAGCGGCGCTGTCTGCAACCCCTGTAACATCGCATCCACTCCTAGAGCTCAGCCACTAAGGGCGTCGTAGTCTGATGTAAGATTTCGTTAACAATACGGCAATCTTCTAGTGTTAACGAAGTGATTGATTGAGGAAGTTACAGTGGCAAGGTGAGGTAGGGAGTAGCCCTTTTATATATATATATACATTGTAGATCGGCAATTCTAACATCTGGATACGACCTTATCTCTGCTATCCTATATGAATACTAAAGTCTATCAGTTCAAGAGTACTACTTTAAGAGAACTCGATTCGCTTCTGATAACCACCAGGGATATCTATGTCTATCTCTTAATAGCATTTTAAGTTATTCTTAACTTATCTTCTGAATGGGAGATTTATGAGAGATTGCGCTGTACTGGTTAGTCTATCATTCAGCAACTAACGCTGATATTATCCACTGCGTAGTGCATATAAAACTTATGTTTTTATGTAGTGATACTTGAGAAAAGTGTTCTGCTAATCCATCGACATAATATAGTAGGAGTACTTCTATCTTGTGTTAAGTTTGGGGTAACAGTTTAGCCTCAAATAGCAACATCTAACAAAATGATGATTTACTCAAGCTTATAAGTGGTAGATGCGACAGGCATTTAATTTGCTTCTGTGGCAGCAGTCCCACCACTCGGCCATTTTGTCTGCTGAGTTAATAAATTACACTTCATTGTAGGTTGTATTTCGTAGATATTTATGGCACGGAGAGGCTTCTCCTTGTCTCAATTTGGATTACGAGCTATTGGTGTAAAAAAGGATAAAAAAAAAAGGGTTTCCAGGCAAGATGATCAGTGATTGGGGGGAAATCCCAAACGCGGTGCACGCTGTCGGAGAAATTCTAGTCTACCCTGTTTTGTTACTAAATGACCTCGACATATTTAAGACTCGGATTTTTTCTAATTCTCCTAGAGTTAGTAACGGTACATCCAAATACATGAGAATAAACGACAGCATGATTTCTCATCTTACAGTCTTGGCTGCTGTTGGCGGAGCAGCCGGCCTTGATATTTTTGTTGCACCAGAGGGAGCGGGCTCTGGATCAATTGATGATCCATATGGCTCCATACAGGATGCGGTAGATGCTGCTGAAGCGGGAGATACTATTTATCTACGCGAGGGCACGTACGCACCGTCGGCGAATATTCAAATTGGAAAAAGCGGTTCCGAAGTATCGCCTATTACTCTTCGACCATATGAGGATGAGAAGGTTATTATAGATGGCGAAAACATGCCTGGGTGAGTTCATTAGCGCCTTAGCTTAACTCAGTTTTGTCTAACTCTAATAGGACTCCGAAAGACTTGGACGAGCCGTTGCCGAATGATGAGCGAGGAATCTTCCACATCCAGGATGCAAACTATTGGGCCTTTTACGACTTGGAGTAAGAATCACCTTATGATAGGAGGATTATGCTGATACATACAGACTGATTAATGGCCCATATGGAATTTACTCTCGCGACGCATCACACAACTACTACAGCGGTCTATCCACGCATGATAATTACGAAACCGGGTTCCAACTTCAAGGCGATGCTTCGAACAATACTGTCGTGAACCTTGACTCTTATCTCAACCGCGACCCACGCAAGAATGGAGAGAGTGCCGACGGCTTCGCATGCAAAGAGGGAGAAGGCGAAGGTAACATTTTGAGAAACGCACGCCTGTGGAATAACGTGGATGATGGCTTAGATTTGTTTATGTTTGGATCTTCCGTTTTAATTGAGGAGGTCTATGCGTTTGGCAATGGATATAATCGATGGTCCTTTTCACCATTCGAGGGTGATGGGAATGGGCTCAAACTAGGTATCACAGACAACCCCCCTGCAAACCACGTTGTGAGGAATTCGATGGCGTTTGGCAACTGGAAGAAGGGCTTCATTGATAACGGCAACCCTGGATCATTGACCTTTGAGCGTAATACGGCCTGGAACAACGGTGACTCGGGATATGTGATGAGAAGCTCGTCCTCGGACATGACCGGAAACATCGCAGCTGTTAATGTTGGCGATCAAGTCAGTCTGATAGATGATGTATCATCTACAGGGAACTCGTGGGACTCCTCAGAGTCATGGTCGAACAGTTCCTTTGTTAGCGTTGATCCCGCAATTCTCCAAGGGCCAAGAGGATCGGATGGAAGAGTCCAGGGAAGTGACTTCCTGATACCAGTTTCGGGAGAGGCGATTGGCGCAACGACGTTGGAAGAGATATAGTCAGCTAGCTGTGAACAAGGTGGCTGAAGTTACAATATTCACATTAAAAGTTTACGTTTATAGGGCAAAGCTCTTTTTTCTCTTTACTATTAGACCTATATCCTTATCATTTGCTAGTAGTTCTTGCGCCTATTATGCATGCTTAACATGAGCAGGAATACAGGATATACATATTAAATTGGGGGAATTAATCATATGGTGAAATTATCTATCTGCTAGCAAAGGCGACGATAAGATACACGAGCAAACGTCAGCATAGGAGGTATGGTATAGACAGGTGTGCGTGACTAAACAGAGCTGGTGCTGTTGGGCAATATAGTTATAAATAGATAAATAGATAGGATAAATAAATAATATAAATAGTAGTAGTTTTTACCTCTAAGGGGAAAGTTAGTCTTGATCAATAGCTAGTTTTACCCGTAAATGGGCCTATAAAAGTTTGCCTATACGCGATAATAACCCTAAATAACGAAATATTCTTGCTACTATAATAATCTACCCTAGTCCCCATGAATTGAGGCGAGGAGGGAATCTGCTGTGGTTTGGTCGTCGTGAAGAATCTCTTTCTGTTGTCCCCCGCTTGTGTGACGCATAATACATAGTAAGCAACTCTCCACCCCACGCCGAGCTTCAATGCTTAACGACTTAAGGACCATAGCCATGTTGAGAACGTACTCTTTCTTTCTCCGTTGATTCTCATCGGTGAATGACCTTTGAAAAAGTGTATCATACAAGCTATCCAAAGAATTGTCCCAGGCGTGCCGAGATTGATCCAGCAACAATTCGAGTGAAAACGCCATGTATTGGCCTTCAAACTCAGTATCCGACGGTGTCAATGCCTCTTGAACAATAACACAGATATAGAGTAAGCAAGCCAGCCTCTTGAACTCTTTTGAGCCGCTATTGCATCCATCTCCATGCTGTAGCTGATACCTGAATCGCTTGAAATCTGTATGGAGAACTTCCAGGGCATCCAGAATCAGAGGATATTGAAGCAAGCCACATGTGTATACGGTAGGGGTGTTGCAAATGAATGTTCCAATATCCTGAACAAACGACAGAAGCCAGAGGCATCGAATCTTGTGGATATTCCTTCTGGCCCATTCATCAAGATGCTGGCCAGACATTTCCCTAATTTGGTTTGATGAGTGAAACCACGAGGGCCTTGACATAAGCGATACTCTAAGATAAGTGGTAATACATTAGCAAGAGTGGAACATTCTCGTGGTGAATATCTTACAAATATGCAGGCAGCCCAACGCTGAGGTTAGACTGAAGGGCTTCAATACCGCCTCGTGCTTGGATAAGCTTAGCCAAGCCTTCATGGTGTACGCGCCACTCTGATTCTGTGCCCCAGTACCTCTACGTGAAGATTTAGTATCAGTATGTGGTCAACTGAAACATCTTTTTTCTGAAAGTTAGCCTAGTGATACACGCAAGAGTCATACCTCATATGTCAAGAGACGGAGAACTGCTGCGATTGTTTCGTCACTTTGATAAAGCCTGCTATCTCCCATCCATAACGTGACTATGCGGATAGCCTCGGCCTTGAATTTGAGAGCTGCATCGGATGTACTATATCCTTGAATGCGGGCTAAATGAGCTGCAGAGTGGGCCATCAGAGCGTTGAAAGATGCTGCGTTGGACAGATCAAGTGGGAGCCACACATCTCGCATAGGGTTGAAACCTGTATGGGACAGCCGGTCAAACATCATAGTGGCATACGTCGCGATCCCTAGCAATAGTCAATCATATTTGATACGTTCTTTTAAGTTAGGGAGGAAAACCCGGGGGGGGGGGGGGGGGATAAAACCCCCCGTGATGAAGTAGTTTGTGGTGCTCAGGTGTTAACTTAACTGGAAACTTATCGAAGGGGTCCAGCTTGCCGGTGGCCAGCGCCACGTTCATACCCGAGAGAGCCTGGGCGGGAATACCCTGCATCATATCGGATGCTAAGCCTTCACGGCTGGGAAGATACTCATATCTGCATTCGCAATGGGATCTACCGTCGCTCTGCACCCCAGAACCATTACTCTCTGATAGGCTGTCACTGTCACAGGCAACGCTCAATGGTTCACGTAGCAATGCCTTGTCAGAGGTGCTAGGATTGTGTGGCAGCAGGAGTGGAGGTCGGGATAAAGCTAGGTCTTGCCTTTCCTTCTTCATGATCAGCTTGTGGCGCCTCTGTTTCCAATGCTCACGCATCGCATGGCTGCGTGCACTATGCTGGCCGCCATCTGAGACGAAAGCGAATTCTGATTGTTGAGGAAGCGGCTGGGATAGCGAGCCACCTTGCGTTGCTTCTGGTGAGGTCATTTCTACATGCTTTTGATAGCCTTTTCCGAAGCGACGATAGTGGCAAAATATTAGGAAAAAAAATGGTGGTAGATTTGCACGGAAATAGACTGGGGGTGATCGAATGTTAAATAATGTCCAGCGTGGTTGTGAAAATAGCTGCAAAAAGCCAGCGCGCTCTGTCTGGATAAGCGGGTGACCCACTTCTTTACAACTCGCTGGTCGGTACTACGTTTAGTCGACCAAGGTCGACGTTGACTAGTCCCGTCAGCTCTGGATCATTCTACGTTCCAGCTATCGGTCCCTCGCATCTTTAGATTTGAGACCTATCAGTCGCGACCGATTGTCTCATCTCCATTTTAGTGGAACTGCCGACGCAAAACCCGCTATGTTAAGGCTTATGTTTTCTTTTTGCTTATTATAAAATAGAGCATCCTATATGCCCGCTAACTTAACTTCCAGTATGTTTGATTATGAGATCATAATGCAGTACGTGTTTCATCCACAAAATAAAGAAGTGTCTCCTCTTTTAAAACGATTGGTTTTTGGTCCGAACAATAGAGTTAACACTAAAATTTCCACCTTGCAGTCTTGAATGTTAACAATTTTGATTTCTTGGCGCGCCTCCAACGCAAGTGGTGTTAGCTGGAATTAAGTAAGCCTATAGTAGCTTCAGCTTGCATGAGGAAAATAGTCTTATCCTATGTTAAAATCCCCCGATTCTATAATATTCATACTCAGTAAAGATCTTTGTGGTCCTTCTTGATCGCATCAACCCCTTTTTCTGCCACCATGTAAACTGAATTTTGAATACGGCAGTCAGGAATAACAGGTATAACGGACGCATCAATAACACGGAGATTCTTCATTCCATGAACCTTCAGCCCGGGGTCTACCACGCCTTGTTGAATGTTCTTTGATAGCCGAGCTGTGCCGCAGGGGTGGAAAGAGGTTTGCGCCCGATCAAGCACAGCTCTCTTCATTAGTGTATCATCGTGAAGTGGCATTTCCCACGGGTACTCGTCCACAATGATATCCTTGAATCCGTCACCGTACTTGAGGATATCGTAGGCATACCGGATTCCTTCCCGGATCGCAATGATGTCGAGATCATTATTAAAGTAGTTTAGGTTAATATTAGCCTGCTGGAGAGGGTCGGCGCTGTTGAGCGTCACCTCTCCGCCGTCAGAGACGGGGCGGACTAGGTCAACCATAACAGTTACATATTGTCCCTTACTAGGGGTGGGGTAGTGCCACTGGAAGGCGCTCCCAAAGAGACAGACGAAGTCGAGCTCAAAATGAGGTTGACCGTGTGGGCAAAAAGGGTCTTTCCCGTCATTCGAAGCCTTAGCTTGACGATACTCGGGGGACTTCTCCAAGTATTTGTCAATGCGAGGGAAGCCCACCATCTCAAGGAAGCCGGAACCCATCGGCCCTCCATGCTTACCATTAGCGTATGCATTGATAGCCTTCTTGTGATATCGAGTACCTTCTCGAAGGATATAATCGTCCATGCCGTAACCATCCTTGACGCGGAGGACAAAAGGAACGCCTGGGTGATCCAAAAGATGCTGGCCCACGTGGCGGGAATCGACGATCAAGGGAATATCATGCTTCGCCAATTCGGGAGCCGGTCCAATGCCGCTGAGCATCAGGAGCTTAGGGCTCTCGAATACACCCTGAGACACAATAACTTCACGAGTGGCATAGAAGCTAAGCTCCTGGCCAGACCCAGTGATGACCGTCACACCTTTACAAGTCTTGTCGGCATCGTCAATGATAAGCCTCTTGGAGTGTACCTCAGGTAGCACGGTGATGTTGGGCTTATCTGCAACAGCAAGGAAACTTCCAGATCGGCGACCTCGATAAATGGTATTGACACTATAGGTCAAGCCCACCATGTCCCCGTCAAAGATGTTTTCCCGGATAGGCTGGCCGGTCGACTTCCAAGCGCGGGTGAGTAGGTCCCGAAAAGGTTGCATTTCGGGAATAAGCTCAGAGTGGGAAATTGGTATAGGACCCCCTGATCCAATTTTATGGAGGTCCTTGTTGTAGGCGTTCTCGTCATCGTAATAGGTTGCACTCTTTCTGAGATATGGAACCAAAGGATCCCAAGTCCATTCCGAACCACCATACTCCTTCCACATATCAAAAGTGCCTTTGGACCCAGGAGCCCAAGTGAAGTAATTCAATGACGAACTACCTCCAAGAGTCTTTCCACGGGTGTTCGGCTTTTCGACACGCTCATAGTCATCACGCTTGATCATGGTTGTCTTGTAGGACCAGTCGTACTTGCTATCACGCAGGGCCATGGCGTGGGCAGGCGTTCTAATGTCTTCATTATCCTTGGAGTTGCCGACACCGGCTTCGACAACTAGAATCTTTGCCTTGGGACTCTCGGCGAGGCGACTGGCAACAATGTTACCGGCAGTGCCACCGCCGACAACGATGAAGTCGAATCTTGCGCCGTCTTGAATAGACATAATTGGTAAGTGGCTTAGAAAGCGTATAAAATGTTTCACGGAGTTGATGAGAAGATTGTTAGTGTTTGAAAGTACGAGAGAGGTTCAGAGGGTGTTGTCAGGCCTTATGTACCCCGACGGCAGTAGTATTCTATACAGCAGTTGACTCGGCCGACATCTGGGCTATTGCGACTTTACGGGGTTGCTTCGGGATCTGGATAGAGTTGATGAGCTCCTTAAGTGCCTATTTGATTTGTGTCAGGTATCAGATATATCAAATAATTTTTACTGGATTTGAAGCCCTTCTCAGCATGGTAGTACTACCAAATTCGTCTGACCAAAGTTTAAGGTTGAGGTATTACGCCAATCAGAGCAGTTGTAAGAGTCCAGGCAGACATGAAGGCTCCGGGGTATTTCGCAGTTCTCAGCAGATTTATTCGGAATGATAGTATTTCTTATTCTACATGACTATACCCAGCCCAGAAAACCTGACTAATGATTTAGCACCACTTTGTCGTCACCAATGCCTCGCCACGGTTGGAACTTATCCACCATCCCTCCATAGAGTTTAAGCTTTCAATGGACGTGCATTAATGATTGATCTCATGCAGGTTAGGCAAGAGCCAGACGTAGTGTTTGGATTGATAGTCTTGCCCCTTCGGGGTCTAGAGCTAAAGATTCACATAACTTTTGATACATGCAGCCTGTCATCCACGCTTGTTACGAGGGATGAAAATGGCCGGCCAATGTACTTCCCTTCCTGGGCCAACATACCCGAAGTCAAAGCTTACGAGAGAGCCGGGGTAGATCCCAACACACGCGTGTCACGGTTTGCAAGAGTCGCCATAGAAAACCAACATTGTTACTTGCTCAGAAGTTTGAACCCGGGGCCAACGTGTGCCGATCTTCTGCCTTATGCTCGCCGAGAGTTCGCCGGATGGGTATCCGGCGGAAACCCCACCAATCAACATCATGCAAAGCCTATCTAGACCCGTAGCTCTGGTGATCTTTACCATTTCTAGTAGTACTACCTCATTAGGACTCCCTACCTCTAAATAGCAATATTAAGTAGGGTACTTATCGTCTCGACGACGATGATGTAATAGGCACCAAAACGCGGGACAACAAACGAAGCTGAAAACCAAGGAAGGAATATGCCCTCCTAGCCCCACAGTGTCTTGTTTTCCTCCGCTATTTGCGAAAGCGGAAAGACAAGAGGTCCAATCCCATTCTAGGAATTTGTAAATCTCTGCTCTAGGATATTTTCAAAGTGAGCTAACAGCATTATACTATTCAAGCAGCGCAAAGATATACCGGTTCATTTGTATTTTTTGCAGTTATAAATTAGATGAGATCAATATAAATATCTGGACAGATATCCTCAAAGTAAGCATTTATAGTTATGCTCATAATAGCTTTAACGAAATAGCAATATAAAGTACACGGAAACTTGATAAAAAGCAGTGGAAATATTCACACAATGTCCCGAATCTACACACTAGCGGAGGGTTGGATAGGTAATCCCATGTGTTATGTGCTGAGCTGACCCCTTCTTAGGTTGCCCACAGCCAAGCAACGCTACCAGCGTCCAGCTTCGGGATGGCTCAGGAGGTGGGCTTTCCCTACTTCAAGACACCCAACTTATCGAGACCCTAGCCCATTTTTCATGGGAACGAATTCCGGAAAGGTAAGTTTCTACTAAGTTTTGAGGTACTTTGTCTGACTTGATTTTTGTAAATACTGATTTCGTTTCTTTTCTTTTGCAGGGTAGTTCATGCTAAGGCTGCAGGGTATGGTTTTACTAGCCTCAAATTGAAATTTGTACGTTGACTGACAGGGAGTCAAAGGGCTTATGGTGAGTTTGAAGTCACGGACGACTGCTCAGACATTACTTCGGCCAGTTTCCTCAGCGATGTTGGTAGGAAGACCAAATGCCTATTGAGAGTGTCGACGGTAGGACCTGAACGCGGTTCAGCGGATACGACCCGTGATGTCCATGGTTGGGCTATGAAACTATACACTGATGAAGGAAACCTTGACTGGGTTTTCAATAACACGGTGAGTCCTTTTTACTATCCTTCTTAGTTACTATACTAAAGTTTTCTCTGAATAGCCCGTTTTCTTTATACGGGATCCAATTAAGTTTCCATCATTAAACAGATCGCATAAGAGACATCCAAGAACCAACATGACCGATGCAGATATGGTAAGTTAATGCTCTATTGAGATGGAAAGAAAATAATTGCGTCCGAAAAAATTATCTGCTTTACTAAATATAACTCTAGTTCTGGGAGTATGTTCCTATTTACTCCCTTAACCCTACTAGTGCCCAAACATAGCACTAACTAATAGTAACTAAAGCTTTCACGTTGGGAATCAAGAGGGGATCCACCAGCTTATGCACTTATTCAGTGATCGTGGTACACCCGAGTCTATTCGAAAAATGAACGCTTACAGTGGGCATACTTATAAATTTACCAAAGAGGTTCGGGAACCCTACTCGAGAAATAACGAATTCCACGCTTACTTACTAATATCTTATATGTGGTGAAGGACGGATCGTTCAAGTATATCAAAGTTCACATCAAGAGTAAGCTTGGTGTTGCGAACCTAGACCGTCACACTGCAACCAAGCTAGCAGGGACAAATCCTGATTATCTCGTCGACGATCTCTTTAATGCAATTGAGAAAGGAGACTTTCCAAAGTGGGACGTTTTTGTGCAGGTCATGGAACCTAAACAAGCTGAATCATACGAATGGAACATCTTCGATATGACTAAGGTGTGGCCACATAAAGACGCCCCGCTGAGAAGAATTGGCCATTTAACTCTGAATCAAAATGTAAGTACGATTTACATCGCAAGTCGATGTAAAGAAAGTTTGATGTTATCTAGACTAACATTTGCAAGCCATCGAATTACTTCACGGACATTGAGCAAGCCGCCTTCTCGCCATCTAGCATAGTGCCAGGATGGGCACCGTCTGCCGACCCCAGTGAGAAATGAAACTCTTAACTTTTGAATTCCGGGTTGAAGCAGGTGCCCGTATTCTCCCCTTACTAACACGAGGAATAGTGCTTCAAGCTCGCATATTTGCCTACCCCGATGCTACCTACCAACCACGCAAAGGCCCCAATATACTGCCCTTTCCAGCGCGATGGGTTCATGAACTTCAAAGACAACTACGGATCCGACCCCAATTATATTGGTTCCATGCTCAAACCCACTGGATTCAAGGTCACCTCCAGGGGAAATCGTATTTCCACTATAACGGAACATGAACAGTGGGCTGGCCGGGTGTCCAGTTACGTGAGCGAGGTTGGACCTAAAGACTTCAAACAAGCAACTGAGTTGTGGAAGGTCCTGGGCAGAGAAGCCGGGCACCAGGATAGGTTCATTAACAATTTGTCTCACAATGTGGCTGGGGTGGAAAATGACAGGCTTAGAAATTCGGTTTACGGTAAGTTTTTAGCTGTTAAAAGAGAGATTACCGTTGGCTAACTTTGATTATATTAGAAATGTTTGCAAAGGTCGACACGAGTCTAGGTTCACGTCTTCGAAATGCTACTGAGGGAGTGCGAGCTTAGTATGTAGTTTCTAGATATACTTACGATAGGCCTGAGTCAACATTTTACACACAGCTAGGTCGGGATGGTTCAGGTAGAGACTACTAGGTAGTATGCAGTTTACCTATTAACGTAAATGGAACATGAATTTGTGGTGGAAGCGGCACACCAGACCACACTTCCTGCTGTAAAGTCGCACAGCCTTGTGACTTGTTGATGTTTAATAGACTATGTTCAAATAACTTGGATATTGGATGGGGGTTGATTTCACTGTGCGAAGCAAGCCTCGGGCAGCGGCGGTCGGCTTCATGGAGCGACAATCAACCTCCCGATTCGCTATCTAATTCTTAGAGCTAAGAGAAGAGTAAAACAGACAACAAATATTTTTCAATAAGTCTAAGTGCATCGTCAACTCCAGTCACAGCTTGTTAAAGAGCTAGTTAACCAAGACAGATCATCTCGTATAGCTCCATTAGCAGCTCCTGCGCACTTCGCTACAAAGATGAATTGATCGAGATGAATTAGGGAAGTGTGAGGCAATCGGATCCGAAGCCGCAGCAATCTCCCACAGAGTTAAACGGGAGTGACAAAGGAGAACAAAGGAGAAGCCTGGTTGTCCTAATCAGCAATGTAGATCTCGAGATAGAGCGCGATGCCCTGATCACTCACAAGAGAATTTGAGGGGTTGCAAGAGCTTGGTGCGTTAAAGTTGACAGTTGAGTAATCCCTGTAGGGTAAGTACGAGCTTATCCCCCTCTCGTCAGAGTAGGGCTCTCTTTTAAAGGCTTTATGGTAGCTGCTGGGGGCATCCGTGAAGGTCGAAGGCTCTGAAGGCGGATTAATACTGTAAGGGGCCAACATGGCCTTATCAAGAGAAGGGTAGAAAGAAAAATATTGGCACATGAGCGGCTTGTAAGACCGCTTACTGTTGTCGTAGTGATCCGTCCCGCCAGTAAGAACACCTCTAACGTTAAGCAATCTCCGTTGCTGCACCTTGGCCCTATAGTAGGTAGATCTGGTAACGCGTCCGAACGTTTTTTAGCTAATCATTCACTAACATTAATAAGCTATTTTCCCTCCTCAATACATCAAAAGCTGATTATGAAGTGACAATATCCTTTTTGCAACCATTAGAGTGTCATGAGATGGGCTCAAAGCTGTTCGCAATCATTGCTAATAGGCAGCCTCAGCTGTTCATCGCTAAAACCCCAGCTATCGGCATAGCCGCTCCTCGGCTTGGCTGAAGAACAATGCCCGCATAAGTCTTAGCGCTACCAATTATCAGGGCATAGAGCTCCTCCGTCGAAAATCCTTCGCAAAATACGTTCAAAACTTAGCATCTTTAATTTGATCCTTGCGGCTTTGTGACTTCAGCGAACCGTGCGCGGAGCGAAGCGTTCTCCCCGCCCCGCAAAAAGGGATCTAAGCGTTAAAGCATGAATCAGATGGTCAAAGAGAACCTGGTACAAATTTTGAATCTCTAGCACAATTTCGTCAGAGCATAAGGAGCTGCTGGAATACTATGTTGGGAAAGGTACATACTTAGTTGAGAGTCTGCTGCTGTGCGGCTTCCTGAGTTTTCAACCGCGCAGCTGTCAACGTCAAGACACTCTTTTCTTGTCATTCGTTCCGGTCGCAATCAAAGTCATTCGTTTAATCCTTACCAAGCTATTTTACTGTTGTTTAATAAGTTAATTCTACTTGTTGCGAACACAGTCACTATTATTGTCAATCGTCACCCAATATTCTTTTATCTTTTAATAATTTGCTCTGGTTTTTGAGCAAAGTAACTCACTCGCATTTCAAAGAACCCCCTTGGCCTCCTCTTCGGACTTTACTATACCTTTTCAAGATCATGGTTACCCTGACGAGTCTGCTCACTAGCGTCTTAGCTGGGACAGCAGTGGCCGCGATACTTCCTCAACCACCGGTTCAGCTACAGGTCCGTCACAACGACGATAACCTTATCTCCCCTCCCGATGAGACTGAAGACGCATCAGACGATACGCCGATCGTCCAATTCAATTCGGACACACATATTCTACAGCCTCTGCGTCCTAGCCATGAATCGAAATTATTGAGGCGAAGTGTCGGAAGCGCCTTCGACGTCCTTCACGAGGACACACTCTACTGGCAAGACAGTGACGGAACCACAGCCGAGTTTCACATCAACCTTTCTGACCCTACCGAGGGCATTGTCAATCTGGAATACTTTGATAATCTGGTTAACTCAATAACCTGTCCTCGCAATAGCACTGGTCCACTTGTCATCGCCTTTTCGGACAAAATCGACTTCGATACTGCTGCTGAGGTCTGGAAGTGGATCATGCAAGAGTCCGATAACCACTTCCTCATTATGGTTGGGTCTGGAGACTGCGGCTGGAACAAGGAGCGAATCCTCTATCGTGTCGACAGCCTGACGTTCTCCGACAAGATTGAAACCGCCTTCCTCAACGCCGAGCCTGTCACTTGGAAGAAAAGTATTCCTTATTATGAATTGTCTATCGGTAGGGCTGCGTCGGATCACGCCTCGACCCAGGGTTTCAAATCGCTTCAAGAACGCGGCGCTCTTATCGACTTTAATCCCGACTTCACTGTACCGTTTGAGATGGACGTTAGTGGAAAGTCTCTGGACTTTGACATAGAGGATGTTGAGTTCATAGGTACATGTCAAAACTGCAGCGTTCACGGCGAATTTGATTTCGAGGCCAAATTTGCCATCGGCATTGACACGAAGCCCGAGGCATGGCTCCAAGTAAGCACGCCAGGTGTCGCTGTCACGGCCATTATGAATACAACTGTCAAAGGCGAGTTTAAACACGATTTGATCGAGCAACAGCTGAGCCTCGCTGAGTATCATCCTTATGGAATTCATATTCCTGGTATTGTCTCTATTGGCCCCTCATGCAAGGTCTCTCTCCGGGCTGGAATCTCGAGCATTAAAGGTTCCGCCAGCATGGTTTTCGGAGGTACCGTCAGGCTTGTGCCGTCATATGCAAGACTTGATTTCCTCAACCAGAACAACACTAGCACAGCAGGCTGGAAGTTCGAATTTATTGAACACCCTTTTGAGGTAGAGGCCTCCGCTGAAGTTACAGCAATTGCTGCCCTTACCCCATCTGTGGGCGTAGAGATAAGTGCTCTCAGTAAGTAGCTTGAGCAAAGCATTTCAAAATGGCAGTAGTACACATGCTTACACACCTGGCTATCGAAGCGCAAGGTTTCACCGCAGATATTTCGGCAGATACGCCCCGTGTTACCGCAAAGCTTAAGGCCCTCTACTGTAAGTGTATTCTACATTTTCGGCACATTGACTTAACTAATTGTTGGAAATAGCTTCAACATGCGAGGCGTGCGGTCGTTATGAAAGTGGACTTGAGGGAAATCTTTCATTAGGCGCGGGAATCACCGCAGCTGTGAAAAGGAGGTCGTTCAACAGCTATACGACTCTCTGGTCCTTGCCGATAGTTGTAAGTTTTTCCCATACTGATCTGCCACTTTAGATTTAATGTTCCTACACTGACCACGTTGTTATGTAGAACTTTACGATGCCGCCGTTCCTAGACTGGTGTATGCCTCTTGGGATCGATATTATGGGCAATTGTGGTACTAACAATGACAATAATCCCATCAATCCCCCAATCGGCAAACCTGGGGACAAGCCGAATTACCCAGGACTTCCTGAGACTGGCAAGCCGCCGGTTGACTACCCTGATGTTCCAAATTATCCTATTATTAGCAATCCGCCGATTAAGAAGCCCGACTACCAGGGTGCTCCAGATATCGAGGAACCCTCCGTTGAAAGGCCTAAGCCTACTATGGTTCCAGTCATCGGAAAACCCTCCGTTGACAAACCTAAGCCTCCTATGGTCCCAGTTCCTCACTACCCGATCAGCAACTGCTCGAAGCCTGAGGAGTCAGAGCAAGCGGGACCAAGCCATCTCCCGATTCCGCCTGTTTTTCTGAAAAGCACGAGACCTTCAAAATAGTTATGCTATAACAATGGGTATTAATTGCAAAGCTATCAAGTTGATGACTAAGAGTAATCATGTCTGAGTCTACGAGATCAAGCCGAGGAGTTCAGTCTTCAAGTACTATTCTTAGTAGAGACAAGTATAGATTGCATCGAGTGCTATCATCTTCTTATTACAGCCTGCGGGGAGCACTTGTTATATTTTAACATGAAGACGAGATTCTATGCGCACAAATAAGGCATGAGCTATATAATGCCTGTTCTATTGTTCTTCTTCAGATCATACGGGTAAAGAAGTAGCTGCTAGTTTACTAAACTTCTCCAGATCCATTTAAAGTTCTCGCTTATCTTTCAGATTGATATTGACTATGCAGACCATCTAGGTGTGAGTTTCAGTCCATACGCAAGGGCCCTTATGATCCTCTTTAACCTCCGTGATTAGCTATTATATTGTCTCGGTAGCTAGTATAGGTAGTTCTAACTTTTAAAACCTCTTAATCCTAGTAATTAGTATAGGCAGGTTTAATCTTAAGAAATGTAATAAATAGTGATTAATAAATAGTAATTAATTTTAAATAAGAAATAATATAATATTAATAAAATATTTTTATAAAAATTATAAAATAAAAAGCTAAAAAAATTAAAAATAAAATATATAAATAAAATAAGCTTAATTAATTAAAGAATTTTTAATAAATAAAAATAATATATTATAAAGTTTATTATATATATATTGAAGAGAATAAAAATTAGAAAAAATAATTAATTTAAGTATAATTTAAGGTTAAATAAATAATTAATTAATATAATCTTAAAAATTTTATATTTAAGTTTAAGTAAAAAATAATATAATTTTTAAGATATTAAAGATTTAATTTAAAAATTTATTTATTTATTTAATAATAATTATACTAACTTTTTAGACATATATAATATATTATATAAATTATAAAATTGTAACTTTCTTCTTCTTTACTATAATGATTATTTTATGCAATGATAAACTACGTGATAAGAGACCTTTAGCTACCCCATAGATAGTTCTTGACGCTAGCCCTAGTATAATATCTAACAAGCAAGTAATCCACAGCAACTCTGCGTAAATAGTGAGCCTAGAAAGTGTCTTAGCGACGAAGCACGATAACTCTCTGGGTACATGAATACAGTGCATGCCTGCCACACGCCTTTGACGAGCTTTTAATATTGTTTAAACTTCTCCGAGAATAGAAAAAAAAAAGATCATAATGAGCAAATTATAATAAATCACCACTTGCAGTTACTCCCGCTCCAGAAAGGCCAACACGCAGAGCAGCCTGGATTCGGAGCATCCTCCCCCTTATGGATCTTGCAATCCGGTTTTCTAATTTCTACCATGCAGTCATGTAAGTAATGATCCGCCCCTTCCTTCACAGCTCTTTCACACAGACATTTATCGTCTCCGTCTTTATTGTCCTCGTTATATCGCGCTAAGGCTTCTATGTCGTTGATCAAAGCTAGAGCGAATACCCTGCGGTTTGAGCTGGCATCGTAGTCTTGATGAAGAATAATGTTGTCGAAAAGTTTCACTATTAAACAAGATGTATTGCCAGTGCTATGGATCTTCTCCAACTTAGCTTTTGCCTTATCCCCCGTCTGGACTTCTGGATGTCTCTGCAGGAATTCGGCGATAGTTGTCGAAGGGGTTTCAGTAGCACCTTTATCGGTCGACATATTGTGCTAAATGTTGGGAGTCATGGGTCGAGTTGGAAAGGAATGAGTTTAGCAGACCGTGCTCAATACATATTTATGGTCAGGGAGGTGGCAGGTGATTCCCATTTATAGTTTTTGGGAGGCCGCTGTCAGTCACATTGATTCTCCATTGTGGATGCAGCCTAGACAAGCAAGGGCAGGCATGTAAGCTGACACGGTAAGTGCTCTATATTAGACTGTGTACATGGTACATCGACTTAAACATGTATGCTAAGAGTACTATAAGAATCACTTATATCCGTATCTTAATATTGCTGAAATCACCAGCATAATCCTTCGAGGCTGGAGTCTTCCTCACAGCAGCTCTTATAGTCATCCCAGGCGCTTAAGAGACATTCCTGTCCCCCCTCGCCAACTGTCTTAATATCCCCTCCTAATGAGTCGCAGCATGCCTTAGTTGACTCAGGATCTTCAGCTTGCCACTCGTCGTTGGTGGTGCATTGACACCCGGCGTAAGCAGCGGTAAAAAGGGCAGAAAGACCCAAGAAGGTGGTGAATAGCTTCATTTTATCGATTTGTTGGGACGTGATCAGTTGATAGTGGTTGGCGGTTTATTATTGATGAAGGTAGACTTTAGTAAAGCGAATAGATTGTGTGAGATGTTCAACGACAATTGTTAAAGCCGACCTGGTATTTATAGATATTTGTACAATCAGATCTTGGATACGGCAACGCAAGTTCATAGAGTGGATCTGGCAGACACGTTCCAAACTAGTGAAATAGTAGGATCGTAATCCAAGGCGCCCACTCTGCAATTTCACAGGCCGACATTCCGACCATACTATCATAGGGGTCCTACGTAAAATGACGAGGACGATCGGTAGGCTCAGCCTATCGCAAGTGCCCGCGATTAATTAGTGGGCTCAAGCAGCACGGTTCCCCCCTGAGTACAACCCCAGCATGCTGCCTATAACAGGCATGAGTGGAGTTTAGCTATTAATAGTAAACTACGGAATCTCGGGTAAGTGATTTATACTTCAAATTTCAAAAATGACCGCACTTGGCGTAAATTGTAATAGCATTTCCTGTTCGGTATTCAGTCGCTGAAGGTACGCCGAAGGCAAGCATCAGCGACAGCGCATATATGCCCCGGATTAGTCGATTGCGAGCGATAGCTGGAAGACTTAGTTATCGATAGATCGGAGATCCTGATAACTAGTATAGGTGGTTCTACCTCTTGGAACCCCTTAATCATCATTAAAAAGTGTAGGCTTATTTATTAATAATAGAGAGTTAGAACTATAATTAAAGAAAATATTAATTATTTTTATAAAAAATTATATAAAAAAAAAATTAAGTAATTATTTGAAAATAAAATTAATAAAAATAAGATATTTTTTATATAATATTATAATAAATATAAATTTAAAAAAATATATGAATATATAATTAATAATAAATTTTAAGTTATTAAAACTAATAATTATTTATTAGGATAAAAAAATATAATAAAAGTAAATAAGCTTTTATTAAATAAATTATAATATAATACACTTATTAATATTATTAGCCTAGCTTTAAACCTAAATTATTATTATTACTTATAGTAAGATAGGTAAATAAACTATAATTAACTGCTTATTTCTCTTTATCTTATCGTTAAGTAGTATTAATACACTATACTTATCTACTATAATCCCAATGGACTTAGCACTGTTAAGATAGTTTATGTATATTTGGTCATGATTGTACTTATGCCTCTAGCCTGCATCCACATCTTCAGTATGTGCAAGTATTATCTTCCGTCTCCTAGACTTGTTATCCTCAAAGAGCCTAATATTGTCCTTGGGCGCATCCCAGTGAGTTTCCCTCAGCAATATATGGAACGAGTTTCGATCCATGACGTCGGGCGGAGCAAAAAGGGCCTGCGTACCTCGTTCACCTGTGCTTTGTTTACTGAGCCACTCCTCCCGCTTCTTCGTGCTGAGTCTTAAGCAAATTCATCGTACGCCTTCCGCTATTTCTATCGTGGCAGCGGGCGAAGCGACCGAAAAGATCCTTCTTGGCGATTTAGACCTTAGGTAACCACCAAACCTTAGCATCTCCAAGATGAGGTCTTATCAAGCAACGTTGAATAACATATTTTTCTCACAAATCGCCTCAAAACTAGAGAATAGTACAGTCATATTCATCCATACTCGTCCCGGGATTGTCTCTACAAGCCTTGTCAGGGGAATTAAGGGGAGAAAAGGTAGGCCCCTACGGTGGTAATGTTCTTGGAGCTGTTGATTTATTTATTCATCGGAATAGGTATTAAGGTATCTACAGAGAGATCATTATATCTTATCACTTGCTAGGAGCTCGGCGACATAGCCTTGATTGGGCTTCATAAGTCGAGTGTCTTGGGCCAGAAGACTTGAACTTTCATTGGAATTTTAGATTTCCGCTGGGCTCGCCTGCTGTGGTACGAGATTGAACCCTTAAAGACCTAGAAAACAACTCGTCTCAATTTAAATTTCTTTTATCAATCGTTTAAGCATATTATGATTACCAATAATTATCTCACATTGGTCACTGTACAATTTGGGGAAGAGGGCCGTCTCTGCCCCTCCACTTAGTTTGGCTCAGCGGGAGAGCACACTAAGTTGAGTCCGGAAGACTCCCATATTCAGCAATTGTAGCGTACTACGCCAGTAGCGATGTAGCTCATACAGGTTTACAACTTTTCTCTAACTCGTAGCAGCTCTATAGGCAATACCGATAATCACAATTTTATCGACCTAGAAGCGGTCCGGCAGCAGCTGTGAACGATTATCCTGGGGAATCGTTCGATCATGTCTATAACTGTACTGTGGTGAAAGTTTTTCACGGACCTCTTTATGCCCAGTCCTGACGTGGGGGTACAAACGCTTAGAAATAGAAGCATGGATAAAAGGCTACTAGCAGGTCGAGCTTGGTCACCGAGACCGGCATTGGAGTCCACAGCTCTCCACTCTCATTTTATCTACGACTTATCAATCGAATCAGTGGAGCCCCAGAACTTCAGCCCGGGACATCGTAACCGCAGGGGACTCTGATTTTTTGTGCTAAGGTGGGTGGAGAAAAGTAGAAAACGGATCGTCCGAGAATCGGAGGCCTATGTGCCTCATATCCCGAGAGAGAAATAAAAAAGAACGAGTTCACGAAATAAAAGGTTGGACTTCAAATATATGATCATATGTTCTCATTTGACATTTCCCAACACCCCTCTTACTGAAGCCCTCATCACGTTGACCCAACGTTGCGAAGAGGATGGCAAACAGAACTTCAGCTGAGAATCCGGCGCCGCAGGATCACCATGTCATCGCGAACACCCAATATGAGGCACGCGGGACGGCGGTGGAGGCGATCAGAAAGCTGTGGACGATGAAGAAGCTGATCATCGCTATCTCGAGGTACCAAACTCCCTGGTAATTGCCTTCAATTTTATGGACGCGGTTCTAACACCAGCACGCCGTCTCAAGCTTGTTGGTGATGAATTTCTTCATGAATTTTACGTTATACACGCAGAACGTGTATGAGCCCTATGCGACAAGTCACTTCGAGGGTCACTCACTCCTCGCGACGGGATCAATCATCAACGGCATCGTGCGGATCGTGTCCTACCCATTGTTGGCTAAGTTAGCGGATGTGAGTATTACACCTTTCTTCAGCATCTTGAAGACTATGCAGACTGGATTATTAACGTTTGACGAAGCATTTTGGTCGCCCGCAAGGATTCGCGGGCGCGGCGCTCTTCATGGCGCTGGGCAACGTCTTATATGCTGCGTGTCGCAACGTCGATACGTTTCTTGTAAGTCTAAAACCGTTCCGACTTCATTGGTCGACATCCAGAGAGCTGAGACTACCTAGGCGGGCGGAATCTTCGATTCCTTCGGCGACACCTGGTGGAACCTCACGCAACAAATCTTCATCGCTGACGTTACGAACCTCGTCAACCGCGGGATTGTCTTCACGCTGCCAGAGTCTATCACCGCTATCCCTACACTCTACGCGGGCACTTATCTCGGCGAGCATGTACTCCTCAACTCTTCTTGGCGATGGGGTTATGGCATGTGGGCTATTGTGCTCCCTTTCACGGCTATTCCCACGGTCGCGATGATGATCTGGATGAACCGCCGGGCCGGGCGCTTAGGTCTCATCGCCGAGCGTGTCTCGCTTCTCCATGGCGCAGGTAGCGGCGTGTTCAACAAGTGCAAGCATGTGGCAAGTCAGGTCGATGCATTCGGTATAGTCCTACTGTCTGGTGGTCTCGCGATGACCATGATACCCATTACAACGGCAGGGCGCAACAACACGGACGAGTGGAGCGAGCCGGACTCAATCGCTCTCATAATTATTGGCGTCTTAACATTCGCTGCGTTCCTTGTCTGGGATGGCAAGTATGCAGCTAATCCTATTATTCCGTACCGAACTATCACGGAGAGGAACGTCATTGTTGCCTGCGTTTCAGTCATTATCATTGCCTGCGGCGATAGCATCTACCGCCCCTTTCTACCTAGCTTCCTACAAGTGGCGGGCTTCTACTCCCCAGGCGCGGCCACGCGGGTAGACAACAGTCAGCGCATCGCCGTCAACATCGGGTCTCTCGTGTGTGGGCTCTGCTTGAAATTTTTCACAAAAACGAAGCCCTTCATCATCATCGGCGCCGTTCTGATAGTCCTCGCCAACGGCTTGCCCATCTACTTAACCAATACCGGAGGCGGTCAGATCGCTAGTGAAGCCGTGTTCATCATATCCAAGGCGCTTCTGGGTGTGGGGCGTGGGTTTGCCCAGGTTCCGCTGCAGGTTTCCCTCCAAGCTGTACTCCAACAACAATATGTGGCGGTCGCCACAGCCCTATACTTGGCATCGCTGGGCTTCGGCTCAAGCGTCGGTGTCACTGTGAGCGGCGCAATGTGGAACTCCCTCCTCCGGAACAAATTGTCTAACAATTTCAACTCGGAGGAGGCGGCAGGCATCTTCGGATCCATTGTCGTTGCACAGAAATACGAGGCAGGCAGTCCGGAGAGAGACGCGATCAATAAGTGCTATAGGGAAACGCAGCAGACGCTTGCCATCGCGTCTGTCTGTGTTTCTGCAGTGCTTTTAGCCCTCGTCTGGTTTAGCAGAAACGTCAAGTTGACGGAGGAGGACAAAGATCGAGCGATCCAGGCAGACGAAGAAATGGCATGGGCTATAAAGGCGCAGGACCATCACAAGGAAGCTGTTAATTAGGAAAAGCAATAGGGCATAGCTAAATAGCAACTACTCTGATAATACTTATAAGGCTAGATAATAGTTAGTTAAGTTATATTACTATATAAATATTTTTTTTCATATATTATTATTAAAAAAAGTTAATTAATTAATTAAATATTTTGTATATTATTAAAATTTAATTAAAAAATAATGTTTTATTATTTTATTACCACTAATACCCACAACTATAATACCGTTAGTGGCAAAACATCTATCTAACCATTAAATTAATAAGCCCCTTCACGCTGCCCACGTCCCTCCCTCTATTATGCAGTAGTACGTTAGTTGCCCCTATCACTACGTTTATTAGTAATTAAGCTTAATAATTAATATAGGTGGTTCTGACTCTTAAAACCTCTTAATTCTTATTAAGAAATATAGGATTATTTATTGTTATAAACCTAGCACGGATAGGTCGCCTAGATAGTCAGCTACGTAATTAGCCCTACCTTTTTTTACTAACTATCTAGGATTATGTGACGGTTGGGCTTAGCTATAGGGTAGCTAAGAGTAAATATTGGTTAATGTCCTAAGAAACATAGTGAATAGCGTCTAATAAACGGTAATTAATTTTAAGTAAGAAATAATATAATGCTAATAGGATATAAGTTAGGTAATAATTATTTAATTAAGTTATTAATAATTAAATATTTATATAAGAACTAAAAAAAAGTAAGTTTAAAAAATTAAAAATAGAAAGTAAATTTATATTAAATTAAATTATACTTAATTTTAAGTATTTTTAAAAAATATTATATATAATAAAAAAATTTAAATTAAATCTTTAATAATAATAAATAATAAAAGTTTTATAAAATATAATATATTAAAAAAAATAAATAAATAAATATTTAAATTTATTAAAGTATAAAATAAAATTAAAAAATTATTAATAAATTATAAAATTTAAATTAAAAAAAGTAAAAGTTTATTAAAAGTATATTTTTTTAATAAAATTTTTTTAATATAAGATTAATTTATAATTATTAATATATTAAAAGTATAAGATTATTATTATTAAATATTATATTAAATTATATCTATAAAAATCTATATATAAGCTTAAGTTAATATAAATTAAGCTAATATAAGTATAAGTTTTAAAATTAAACCTTATATAAAAAATTAAAAATATTAATAATATTTAATAATTAAATAAGTTTAATCTTATTATTAAGAGTTTAAGATTAATAAAAATAAAAGAACTATAATATAAGCTAAAATTAAGATATTATTTTATTAAATTAATATTAAAAAGATTATAAAAATATTTTTAAGAAAAGTATAATTAAAATCCTAAGATTAAAGTTAATAAATTATTTATATATTATTAATAAAATTTATTAATTATATTATAAAGAATTAATATATAATATTAAAGATTATTTATAAAAAAGTTATAAAATAAGTACTTTAAAGTTAAAAAAAATTAAAAATTTATTAAAAAAATAATTATTAAGAAATAATATAATAATAAAATATAAAAAATATTTTTTATTTTTAAGATTAAGATTATTTAAGTATAATAATAAAAAGTAAAAATATTATGACCCTTTATGCGGCCTACACGTGACCCTAGAAGAGCCTTACTTTATTTTATGTATTAGGATAACTAGTATATTAGAGGACTTACTCTTTATATTAGTTATATATACATAAGTAATCTAAAGATATAGCTTATTATAATTCTTAATACTTAGATTATATAAATTATAAAGCTTATAATATAAGCCTTATAAATTACTTAGTATATATATATATCCTTAAAATACTTATAATAAAAGTTACTCTTAATTTCTTAATTATTAATACACTAATTAATCATTTATAAGACTTACTTTTTTAATTCTTAATCTTACTAATTTTAATTATAACACTATTAATTATATTATTTAAACCTAATATCTTAATATCTTTAAAATATTAACTAATATTTATTCTTAGTTACTTTATAACTAAGCTTAATTATTATATATTAATAGCTTTTATTTAATAAATTACTATATTATTATTAAGTAATATTAAATATTATAGCCCTTAAAAAATCTTTATTATTTAAAAGCAAAAAAATAACCCTTTTTATTAATTCTTCTTTTAAAGGAAAAGAAAAAGCCACTAAGATAAACATTAATTTTAACTTTAATAATAATAATAAGATAGTTTTTAAGGAGTTATACGCTTAAGTTATATAACTTACTTAAGTTTTTATAAAAGTTATAGAAAAAAATATACATTAAACTATGCTTTATAATTAATAAATATAAGAAATATAAAATTACACTAATATTAATAAGATTAATAAAGATATAAAAGAAATTATTAAATTATTATTATTTATAAAGTATAAGGAAAAAGCTAATTTACTTTAACTATTCTTTACCTTTATAAAAGCTTATTTTATATACTTTTTAAACTTATTTAATAATAAAAATACTAAGATTATATATATTACTAAATAACTTAAAAGAAATATACTTTAATAATTTAAACCTATTATAAGGAACTATATTAATAATAAAAACTAAGTATCTTTTAAAATAATTAATATAACATTAAATTATATTAATTTTAAATAATAACTTTATTAAGTTTTTAGTAATATTAATAAAAAAAAAGATATAAAATAAAAGCTATATAAACTTAAGTAAACTAAATTAATTATAAAGTATTTTACTATATTTAAATAAATATGCTTATACTTATTATAAAAGGACTCTTATTTAATAGTAACATACTATAATAGTCTAAAAGCAAAAGTAAAAGATAAACTTTATAAAGTAAATAAACTAAATTAGCTCTTAACCTATATATAAATAATAGTTCGAATTAATGATCGATAGTATAAACAATATTAAGAATAATAATTTAAGTATTATAAGTAAAAATAAAACTAATTACTTAATATAGGTCAAAAATAAAACAATAGAAATAATAAATAATAAAGAATAATAATAAGTATATACACTAAACCTATAAAACTAAACGCTACTTTTAAGAATAAATCTAAGAAAACTTATTATAACTATAATAAAAAAGGATACTATACTTATGAATATTAATCTAAAAAGAAAGACTAAAAACTAATCTTAAAAGGTAAAAAATTACTAAATATACTAATAAATTAAGAAAGATTAGTATATAAAATTATAAATATAGTACTTAAGCATAACTTTCTATATTAGATAATATATTATAATAATTACTATTATATGTATAAAAGTAATAAAAATAATTCTAAGTACTATCTTAAGAAACTATAAAAACTATTACTTAGGAAATAGTTAAACTTTATAGGATAAGCATATAATAAAGGTAATAAGGCTATATTATAATAAAAAGACTTAAAAAAGAACGCTTTAGAAACTTACTTAATTATAAACTTAATTAAAATATTAAAGTAAGAGAAATTTATTAATAATATTAACTAAATAATAAATAACCTAGAAAAAGAGTATATTTAGCTAGCTAATATATAATACTAATTAATACTAAATAAAAATAACATATAGTTTTATATTTTAATAATATAAACCACTATTATATAAAGAATAATAATAATAATAAAATAGTATAAAAATAATAATCTAATTATTTAATTATATTATAAAGAATATAAAATAATTATATAAATATTATACCTTAATTATATATACTAAATATATATATAAAATAAGATTATAAATAATACATTTTTAGTATAAGATATTAATATATTAATAAAAGAACTATATAAGATAGATAAAGTATTATACTTTAGTATATAAACTATTAATACTAAAGTAATAATACTTATTCTTAATAAATAATATTTAATTAAGTATACTATATTATAAAATAAAAAGGAAGACTATAAATATACATTTTATAAGATTTATTGTAATAATAAGTTATTTAATTAGTATATAAAGAATAAATAAGTAAAAAAAAAATAATATTAAGAATAAGAAATATATATAAAAAGTTAAGAAATCTACTAAGAAAATTTTAGACTTAATAACCTTATTAATAAAATCATATAAACAAAAATACTATACATAAAGTATATTAAACAAATCACTAACTTTTAATAATTTTAAGAAATTATAATAAAATTAGTAAAAATTAGATATAGTTTTTGCATAAATAAAGGATTAATATATAAGTTAAGAAAGAAATAGTATAAACTATAAAAATAACTATTTCCTTATTATAATAATAATTATAAGAAGTACTAAAACCTAGAATTAAGAAACTAAAATAAGATTAAAAATTACTAAAAAAAAGACATAATAAATTACATAAAATATAATAAATATTAAGAAGAATAATAAAAGATTGTCAAATAATTATACTAATTATAATAAAAAAGCTTTAACTTTTATATAAAATAAGAAAAAGTTAATAATATATTATAGTACTAAGACATAAGTAATAGGTATAATTAGAAAAAGATAGAATACCTATTATAAAAAGTAAAAAACTAAATAGTATAAATAAATAGCAAACTATAATTACATATCATAAACTAATTACAATTATGCTAAATATATTACCTAAAAAAACTAATATTTTTTATAAATATTTATAAAATAATAAATAAACTTTTTATTAAATAGTTTAACTTTAAAGCATAAATTAAAGCTTAAGAAGAATAAATAGAAAGATAGAATAAATTAATAAGAAAAAACTAATATAAATATTAATTAATTATTATTATAAATAATATCCTTATAAGAATAATAAAATAAGATATTACAAAAATACTATAAGATTAAGTAAAAAATAGAGAAAGTTAATTATAAAAAAGTTATAACATAACTCTTATAAACCTAAGACTCTTTATTTAGCTAAGATAACTAAGTATACAAAAATTATCTTAAAAATTTAAATAAAGGGATATTATTTATAAGTACTATTAAATAATAAAGTAATAAGAAATTATATTTTACTAACTATAATTAATTAATATAAGTTACTATAAAATCATAAGATTTAAGTATATAAGCTTTTTAACATTAAAGAAGAAATATTTGATTATAATAGTAAGAAGATTAACCATAAGACTAATTATCTTTTAATTAATATATAAGAACATTAAAAAATAATTATCTTTAATATAATAAACTTATATAAATATAACATAATACTAAGTTATCTATAGTTTATAAAAAGTAACTTAATAATTAATTAATATATTAATTAATTAATATAAATAAATATAATAATATAATAGTTATTATTTAACTAAAAAGTAGGATTAAATATTTAACATAACTTAACTACTAAAGCACCTTTATAAGAAAAGTATAAGTAAGCTATTAAAATAAAAGCTAAAATATTAACCTAAGGAGCTATATAACCTAAAATATAATATAAAAAGGGTAAATAAGAATAAAAATAACTTAATAACATTATATAAAAGATATATAAAGTAAACTAAAAAACCTAAGAATAATAGAAAAATTAGCTTAAAAACAAAAAAAAATGCCTAAAAAATATCCCTAAGGAGTACTAATAATATAACAAACTATTTAAAGAAATACTAAAAACTAAACTACTATAATATAATTAATAAAATTATAAAATTTATCTTAAAAATAAAGCTATAACTAAGTTCCATAAACTTTATAACCTTAATAAAAAGTAACTTAAAACATTATAAAAATACCTTAATAATTAATTAATAAAAGGCTATATTTAATTATTTATTTTAGAAATAAGATACTTTGTTATGTTTATACTAAAAAAGAACAGAAAATTATAATTAGTTATAGATTATTAATAGCTTAATAACATTATAATTAAGGATAGGACCTTACTATTGCTTATTAATAAGTTAAAAAATAAGCTATATAATAAGAACTAGTTTATTATTCTTAACCTAAAAAACGCTTATAACCTTATATAAGTTAAAAAGGAAGACAAATAAAAAATAGTATTCTACATAAGATTTAAACTATTTAAATATTTAATAATACTTTTTAAACTTATTAACATACTTACTATATTTTAAAAAATAATTAATCACATACTTAAAAAATACTTTAATATTTTTATAATAGTATACCTAAATAATATTCTAATTTTCTTAAAGACTCTTAAAAAATATAAGAAATATATATATAAAATATTAAAAACACTTTAAGATATAAACCTTTTAATAAACCTAAAAAAAAGTATATTTTATATATAAAAAATTATCTTTCTAAGATATATAATTAGACTAAATAAAATCCTAATAGAATAAACTAAACTTAATATAGTTAAAGAATAAAAAGAACTAAAAATATTAAAAAAAGTATAAGCATTTATAGAATTTATAAACTATTATTAATATTTTATATATAATTTTAATAATATTATAGTACTACTTATAAGTCTTATAAAGAGTAAAAGAGAATTTAAATAGGAAAAAGAATAACAATAAGCTTTTAAAACTCTATACAATAAAATACTTTTAAATTAAGTTTTAATTACATTTAATCTAAATAAACCCCTTAAACTAGAAACTAATACCTTAAACTATATAATAAGTACTTAAATAAGATAATAAAATAAAAATAATAAGATTAAATTAATAACTTTCTTTTCTAAGAAATTACAAAGCATAGAATTTAACTATCCTATCTATGATAAAGAATTCTTAGCTATTATCTTAACTATTAAAAAATTTAAGCACTATATACTAAGAATAAGATTCTTAATTAAAGTATACACTAATTACTAAAATATCTTATACTTTATAATAACCTATAAACTTAATAAATAATAAATATACTATATAGAATTTCTATTAAATTATAATATCAAAATTATTTATCAAAAGGGATTAAAGAATAACAAAGTAAATACACTTAGCTATTAACTAAACTATAATATAGAATAACTAAAAGTAAAAGAATAATTATTATAAAAGAATAAAAAAAGAAACTATATATAAATAATACTTAATACTCTAATATATATAGTATAACTAAACAAAATAAATAAAAGGAAAATCTAAGAGTAAATAAATAAGAATAAAATAAACGAATAAAAAGTTAGTTTAATAAAAAAATAACTTCTATAATTTAAAATAATAAAAAAAACTTAAATACTATAATAATTATAAGATAAAATCTTAACTAATATTCATACTTATTTAATAATTAAATATTAAGAAGTATAAAAAACTTTTAAACATATCTAAAAAATATATAATTATAAAAAAATCAAATAAAACATTATAAGAATTATTAATAAATATAAGATATACATATATAGTAAAGTTACCTAATATAAACCTTATAAAGAACTTAAACTATTATTAATACTATTAAAACTATAAAAAATAATTATATTTAATTATATTATAAAATTATTAATATTTAAAAAATTTATAATAAATAATAAATATAATAGTATCTTTATTATTATAGATAAACTTATTAAATATAGATACTTTATACTATATAAAGAAATAAGCTTAATAAAAGAACTTATATATATATTTTTAAAAATAATTATTAATAATTATAGATTACCTAAAATAATTATTTTAAATAAAGGAATAACCTTTATATTAAAATTCTAATAAGTACTTATAGTATAACTAAGAATTAAGTATAAATTAAGTATAATCTATTATCTATAAATAAATAAATAAATAAAATAATTTAACTAAATATTAGAATAATATCTATACTATTATATTAATTATAAATAGAATAATTAAGTAAAGAAGCTATTACTTATATAATTTTTATATAATAATATAATTAATAACTTAATATAAATATCACTATTTTACGTAAATAAAAACTATAAACTAAAAATATTTAAGCATAACTTAAAAAAACTATTTATAAAAAAAGCTATATTAAAAGCTAATTAACTATAATCACTTTACTTTAGAATATAATAAGAATTAAAATTTATTAAAATATAAATATCTAAATATTATAATTAAAAAAAATTAAAAAGATTAACTTTTTAAAAAGAAAAAATAGTTTATTTATTATATAAAAATTTTATAATTATATAATTAAATAAAAAGCTAAACTTTAAGAAAATTAGATTATTTAAGATTAAAAAAATTATTTTAAACTTTAATTATAAACTCTTATTATTATCTATAATAAAAATATACTTAATATTTTATATTTTATTATTTAAATTAATATTAAAGAACATAAAATAAGACTTATATATAAAAGTTTATAAAGAAGAATATAAACTTAAGAAAATACTTAATAAATAATAAATTAAAGGATAAGTTTATTACTTAATAAAATAAAAAAACTACTTATTTAATAAAAATATATAAGAATTAATTAAGTACTTATAAAAGTATTAGTGTTTAGTTTAATAATTTTATTAAAAAAATTTAATTTAAATAGTATAAAAGTTTAATTAATAAGATTTATAATATTTAAGGATTAAGTATCTTTTATAGCTTATTACTTAGCTAAAATAGCCTTTTTTTAGGAATAAATACTATCCTTCTTATTTACTTTATACATATTATGATTAAATAACTTAAAAGTATGCTTATAAATAATATTATATTATTTATATAAATAGAATAAATAATTTAAAATTTTTTAAAAATTATTCTTAATTTTCTTAAGATTAGCTTTAATTTTTTTTTATTCTTTAGTAAAATATTATATTATATAAATAAATTAATACTAAAAAAACTAAGAAAAAAATCATATAATAAAGCAACTTATAAGTAAAACTAATGTTTATATTATCATATATATAGTTATAATAAATATACTTTTTATAATAAGATAATATATTATTTATATAATATACTAATTAATACTTATAATAATATTAATATAATATAATATTATAACTATTTTTTTCAATTTTTTTAATAAAAGCTTAACAATTAGTAATCTTTTTTAAAAAATACTTAAAGATATAACTTAATATAATAGTTAATATTAAAAAAAAAGAAAAATAAGGATAGTTAATACTTATAAAATATAGTACTTATATATAATTTTAAGATAAAAATTTATAAAAAAAGAATATTATATTATAACCTTTTATATAACTTATATATAACTTTAAAAAAACCTTATTTTATTTTATATATTAAAATAACTAATATATTAAAAAACTTATTTTTTATACTAATTATATATATATAAATAATTTAGAAATATAGCTTATTATAATTCTTAATACTTAGATTATTTAAATTATAAAGCTTATAATATAAGCTTTATAAATTACTTAATATATATATATATTCTTAAGATACTTATAATAAAAGTTACTCTTAGCTTTTTAACTATTAATATATTAGTTAATTATTTATAAAACTTACTTTTCTAGTTCTTAGTCTTACTAACTTTAACTATAATACTATTAATTATATTATTTAAACCTAATATCCTAATATCTCTAGGATATTAACTAACATTCACTCTTAGCTACCCTATAGTTAAGCCCAACTGTCACATATTTTCTATCTTAAATAAGTAAAAAAAATTGATTAAATTTAAGTTTTATTTAAAACTAAAATATTATATAATAAAATTATATATTATAAAAATAGAATATTTTTTAAGAAAATTTAAATTTAAATTTTAGTAAAAATTTTAATTAAAACTTATTTTTATATTATAATTTATAAATTTATATTTATTATTTATATATTATAAATTTTTATTATAATTAATTATTTTAATAAATAGTAATAATAATTTTAAATATATTAAAAAATAATTCTTTTAATAAGTATTTATTTTATTAACTTAGTTTTTTTTTAATATTAATATTATAATATATTGCAGTTTAGACTTCTGCGCTATTATCTTTTTTTTACCCATGGATCGCTTTTAGCCTTTATTTAACCGATGATTTTGGGGTCGTAACTGCTGGGTTGATTTTCCCCCATCCCTGTGAAACTCAAACATCGCGGTGACCATCAATGCGCCCGTTGACACCGAAACTCTCAAGCGCGCCCTCTGTAACCTTTCTCGGCTATGCAGGAGAGCCAGAAAAGGAGTGGATGGTAGATCCGAGCTTGCTGGGGTCGCTTCCGACCTGCGCGCGTTCTCGTCCCCAACAATGGGACCGAACCCGCTTCTACTATTCCGAAGCCCGCCCCTCACCAATGGCTTACGATGTTATGGGCCGCCGGACGGCAAGAAGAAATTGGTAGTAGCTGTGAATGCGAAGCCGAAAGAATACGAACCGAATTCCGTCCCCCTCCCAGCGCGACCTCGACTCATCCCTAAGCAAGACTCGACTGCCTATATTATCGAACGCATCCTACTACCGCCGAACGAAATCGCGAGAGATGGGAAGCCTAGACCCAAGAGGATGACGTACGTTGTGGGCTGGCGTGACCTCCCGGCAGCAAGTCTTCTTGTTCCCGTCCACGACATCCTGGACTATGTGTCGCCAGGCGAGCTCGAAGCGTGGGAGTCTGCTTTGGAGGAGGAGCTCAAGAAGGACCGTGCGGAGCTGGAGGCTGAGAAGAAGAAACTATCCAAGCTTCCCAAGGGCAAACGCAAGCGTGGCCGCCCTCCTAAGCATAGCCAGGTTGAGTCTGCGGCTGTAGCTGAGATTGAATCAGACGACAGTCACAAAGAGCGACTCACGGGTGGCGCCCTCAGCTTGTCAACACCGAAGAAGCGGCGTATGAAGGACTTTGAGGGCCTCTCGGATGATGACGATGAGGAGGAGGAGGAGGAGGGGAGCCCGTCGCGACAACTGGAGCAGGAGCTGTATAATGCGCAGTGGGGTGCGGTGGGCGATATTCAAGACGTGGAGATGGGGGACTTTGGGGATTCAGACGGTATGGACCTGGTTGATGACTCCGGGAGCTATCTTCAGGACCTTCCACAGACGGATGGTGTGGTTCATGATGGTATCGTGGACGTCAATCCATGGAGTGAACTGTCAGGTCCGCTGGAAACCGCTTCGCCAACGAATGGATTCGCAACGCCTCTACAAGAAACCCCAAGAAAGTCCAAACCGGGGAAGAAGAAATCTACAAAGAATCAGTCACCTCAAAAGCCTCTCCACATTGACGGAGAAGAACAATGGATTGTGAATCAGATCGAGGGCGATGCACTCTATGATGTTGAGCATGTCGGACTGGTCAGATACTACAAGGTGCGCTGGGAGGGAGATTGGCCGCCGGATCAGAACCCATCGTGGGAGCCCGAAGAGAATCTCCCTCCTGCGATGTTGCGAAATTATCACAAGGCATCCAATGACTGGACGAAGAAGCTGAAAACCCCCGGGCCAGGGAGGCCACAGAAGAAACCGAAACCTTCGAAGCCGCAGCCATCGCAAGCCAAGAAGTTCAGGCAGACTGTTTTACCTTGGGCGAGCAGCAGGCAGTCCAGCGTCGTGGGTGACGGAGCCGCAGGTCAGGAGGAAAGAAGCGACTCCAATACTCCGCAGCCTCCGCAGAGGACCAGCACTAATGGGCATGGTGGGCTGATCAAAGACGAGGACTTGGAAGATGAACTGGTCAAGACCGAAGATGACATTAAGCCTACTAATCTTTCTGCTTGGCCTTGGAACCCGCCAAGATGAGGGGCTTTCTGACGCCCGGGTTTGTTGAGATGGGTAAGGATTTATGAGTCACGATTATATTGCTGCATAGCGTTGGCGTTGATGGAAATGGTATTGACGGAGTCTGGTGAGATTGGGCTTATGGTGAAAATACCAGGCACAGCTGGGTTATCGGATTATAGAACGGAAGATTCAGAAGATCAAATGAATTAACATTACGCTTTTCTCCCAACGCCGCTCAGTGGCTTCTATTTTATTTCGCAAGACATTCGAATCACTGTCATGATGGCTCTAACCTTAGACCTTCGGCCATTCTCTAAACCTTTTCTATACCCGAGTTCTTTTCCTCGCCATGAACTTCGGTTTTGCCGCTTAGGAAGTCTTTGACTACCTGGGGCATCTGTCTCGTCATCTCTCCAACGACTGAGCCTCGGCCGTTGTACTTCGCGCGGCGATGCTGCAGGATGCCTCCATACTCCGTCCACCGCTGCAGATTCTCCGTCTTGGCTCTGTTGGCGAGGAAGAAAGTATCCCAGGCTTCCTTCCAGGCTGGGTCCGTCAATGTGTCCATGACCTTGTCGTGATCGCCTCTGACCTGAGAAGACATATCCCAGCTCCAAGTGTCTCGAGAAAATGAAGCAAAGCGGTTGATCATTTGGAGCATGTTGTCTTGATAAGGACGTGGTTGCAGGCCATGAGCGTTCATGATGGGGAACCAGATCTCCGGCCAGATTTGATTGTAGGGGAGGCAGTTGAACTTTGTCTCGAGATGGGCGGGTGGGACGTACTCGGCCACGCGGGATTGGAGGTCGTCAACATCGCCGTCTGTCGAGTCAGGCCGGAATTCCATCAGTGGCGCATCGCCGGTCACGAAGCGCAGTTGGTTAGGATAGTAGTAGGGGAAGCGACCCTCGTTGAACATCCGAAAGGCGCGATGCGCAGAGAAGAGAGAGACAAACTCCAGACTAAGGGTCGCCGTATGGGGGTCATACTCAGCGTCCACGAGAGACGACTTGATGCCGAGAGCACAGAGGCAGAACCAGACAGCCTTAACGGGAAATTCAAAGGCTTTGAAGCAGCGAGTGATGCCGTTGCGGACCCAGAAAAGATCGCGTCCGCTTTTACCTCGTGGACAGTCGGGCCCGATGGCAAGGTTGGAAGCTCTTGGAAGCCATATGTCAGGCTTGTGGAGGGAGCCGGTAGGGTCTCTGAGGGCGAGATTGTGTTGTTGGCTTGCGAAATCGACGAATGTTTCGGCTGCTGTGGTGCTGGCGAATTCGACAACGGCCATGCGGTCACCCGTGGGGCTTGAGAAGCTGGAAGTGTTGTATATGTCGACGCTGATTGTGCCTCCAGGGCCGCAGATGAGTTTGAGCACTTGGGGTATGGTAGTGCTTTTGGGGAGGTTGCTCAGTATAACGCGGTGACCGGCACTGAGTGGAGGGTCGCTGGCTGCACTCTCAAAGCCGGAGTCACTAGACGACTCGTACTTTAGGGTCGTAGCTTCGGCAAACATCTTGATGTTTGAATGGTCAGCTGTGGTGTTGGCTGGCTTCAGCTGTAAGCTTGAAGGGCTGCTGGTATCCGTAGCTTTTTGGAGATGGCCAGGCATTATGATATTGAAAGAAGGAAAAGGCATAGGGAATGATAGAGAGAATTTATAGAGGTAACAAATCAAAAGTTATTCATGCGCCTGCCTTTTATGAGTGTTGTTGGTGAGGGCGCCTTGAGTACTCTAGAATCTTAAACTCCGCGTTGTGCGTTATTAGGTCGCCTAGCCACGAGGAGGAAGCCTAACAATGCAGAGAGATAATACTCTATACAATATACATTGGTAGGCGCAGGAACATAACCAAGCTGCAGTTAGTATCTGATTCGTTTTGTTAATATGGACATCTTCACAAGGGTTCGCTGTAAATAATCGTTGCCTTGAGTCGACCAGTTATGACGACTGGAGGGGTATCCCCCAGCCAAATTATGGTTTTGACTCTTTGCGATCAAAGGCCACCATCAATGAAGATGGACTCTAGAGTGCTGATGGTATTTTTAACATGTCTCAAGTAGACTTTTGATTCTGCTTTCCGCCGTAACGTTCAAGATCTGTCGTGGATTTCAAATTGACCCCGAATGCGCCACATCGCCCGACGATGTTGCCACTGTCTATCGGCCGCGCAATATTAGCGCTGGCTTATTAAAGCTCCGACAGTCGCCCAAAGTCTGCGCCATTCGATCGTGTATCGATTCGGAAATGGGCGTCCGTGTCATACTCGCTATAGTTCAAGTTATCAATTCTGTTGTTGCCCTTGTCAATACCGAATCCGCCTAACGAAGGTCTCCGTGAACTTGACACCAAGAAAAGCTTATACAAATCAGAACAATGCAACACATCGACAACTTGCCCTGATTATTTTTACCATGAGCGAAATGCACCCATTCGACCAATAATGACCTTCAATTGACGCCTCGATTCACGCCATCGCTGCGTCATGAGCTTGGTCGACGTGGGGTCAATACCCCTGTCCATTGTATGCCCTATTCCGGTAAGGAGATGCTCACGTCAGTCGAATCAGAAGTCAGAGCCAAGTTTTCGCGATCTTGATCGCTTGGATAAGCCCACATATCAAAAGGAAGCATCGGAGATGTGCGTCATTATGCCTTGACTACATAATGTTGACGCCGGAATTGAGGTGGGGGAGTTGAGGAAGAAGGCGGCCTCTAGTGTTGAAGGAATTGCTATAAAAGACGCTTGCGACCACATGGACTTTTAACCCGGAGCTTTCGGAACGTTTCCCATTTCTTCCAATTTTCCCCCATTTTTCGTTCGAAATACCGGTCGCAGCCATGGCCCCCTTGAAGCCCGTTGGAATTGACGGCCTGCCCTGGCCATACAAGGCCCACCCCACATCCACCGACCAGCCTCCTCCGTCAATCGTGGCCCGGCAAGACTCTGGTGACTCTGGCGACTCAGGCGGAGGCGGCGGAGGCGGTATTCGGCTCAGTGGCGGCGGACTCGCGGGCATCATTATTGGCACCATTGCAGGGACACTTCTCATCTTATGGGTCATTCGCTCATGTATTGCCCTCGCCCCGAGGAGAGACGAGCCACACCATCACTACGTCGAGCCGAAGCGGCGACATCACCACCATTCGCACCATCGGAGCCGAAGTCCCAGCCGGAAGAGCCGCAGCCGGAGACGATCATCCGACGTATCAGTGCCACCTCCGGTAGTAATCCAGGATCACTCAAGGCGGTCAGGCCATCCTGGCTACGTGCAATACCCGCATGGAGGGCGACGTTGAGATGGCTAAATACATGAGTAACGAAATACGGATAGGCGGAGAGTGAATTGAGATGATATAACGGCCGAGCAATTGATTTTAATAAAACATGATGGCAATCTTCAAACTCCGAATTGGCCTCAATTGTGATTTATGCTGATTGTTCGCTTTCGGCATACATGGGCGCTTGGTGCCTCGGACTGCAATTGCTTAGGGTAAGTATTTAGCCACACCACTTACTGTCGCAACGCTTTGACGGTTTTGTGTCCCATTTAGCAGAATGGTGTGGTAGTACAGAAGCATTGTAGCATTACGAGCTTATGCATATAACTTTAACGCCATCCGACCGGACGGATGCATTGAGCAACAAGGGAGGTATACATATGTATGTAACGCCGGAGCCTGTGGAGCACACGGGCCGCCCGATCGGAGACCCGGCACCGCCCAAATCCACCGAACGACCCGCTCGTCAAGATGGATTTTCACCGATGGCTCGCCTTTCGGAGAGTGAAAATCTGGAAGAGACTCACAGGGTCTCAATGCCGAGACTCGACCGGCGGTCATTTCCCCCTCGTAACTTAATTTCTGTTACCAAACAGATTGCCCAGAACGTTCGACTATAGGCCCAGGGAGCCGGGATCTAGACCCATTTGGGGTTTCTGTTACCTTATATGACGTCCCGGGACGCGTCGCTTTCAGCAAACAAACTCGCCCGTGAAAGATCCATAGCAAGGAGAATGACCCTGGCTTTGGCCCTGACTACCGAACAAATTTAACATCTCCGCGGCCGGGTTGTGTTTTTCGAGTTATTCATAATGGATTTGGCGCCTGTGTTAGATTGCTTTTGTCTGCCTTATCTCGCATATACACAATCCTCACCCCCGGAACGCCACCGAGATACGCGATAGATAAAGTTGCAGCATTTGGCGTCCAATCACACCAGCCTCTCACAGTAGTTACGAAGATGAAAACTCCTCGGCAATGGGATTTTAACATTGATCACTATCTCAACCGGCTCGTCCCGCCGCCGCCATGGAACTACCTGCCTTACAAAGTGTCCTGGTTCCTTGGCCACCGGAAACATGGGGATCAGCAGCATGCCAGGGGGAATCTTGAGCCTATCTTTTGGGCAACCATCGGCATCTTCTGCGGTATCGCTCTCATCGAGGGCGTCGGCATGAATGTACCGGCATTCCAACACCGAGATGCTCCCCTCATCGTGGGCAGTTTTGTAAGTACCTCTGAACTATAGTCAGTCAACTCTCCCGAATATCAGACTTATATACAAATCAGGGTGCCGCTGCCGTGCTCGAATTCTACGCAATCGAGTCGCCCCTCTCCCAGCCTCGCAACGCCATCCTCGGCCAGCTCATCTCCTGCATCGTCGGCATCAGCATCGGCAAGCTATTCCAGCTCAGCGACAACTTTAAAGATATCCAGTGGGCCGGTGGCGCCTTGGCTTGTGCGTTGGCGACCATGGTCATGGCTTTGACCAAGACTGTACACCCGCCTGCGGGGGCTACGGCGTTGTTGGCCGTCGCCGACGAGGGTATGCTTGGCTTGGGCTGGTTCCTCATCCCGATCGTTATGCTCGGCTGCGGGTTGATGCTGGTGGTTGCGCTGCTTGTCAATAACATTGGCCGACGCTTCCCAATTTACTGGTGGACCGCGGATGATCTGCGAGAAGGCAAGAAAATCTTTGAGAGGAGACCTTCCCCGTCGTCCAGCAAGCACAGTGTCGACATGCAGCAAGAGGAGAATGTCACACAGGACCAGAGCTACGACGTGGAGGCGGCGAATGCAGAGGAGCGGACGCATGTTGAGACCCTCGAGAACGACAACGTGATTTACATTCGACCGGGGAAGGTCAGCGTGCCGAAGGAGCTGTATCTTCGACAGGAGGAGCGGCAAGTCCTCAAGATTTTGAGCCAGCGTTTGTGATTTGGATACTTGGATCGGTTGATACCCATACTTAATGACTGCATACGAATAGACAGCAAGCGAAGATGGTGCTTGTTGACGGCCTCACCTAATATAGACCCATGCTTTCATTTTATGCATCAAAGCTTATATAAATCTACAAACTCTAAGATTGGAGTTCATTCTGACTACTGAAACTCAGCGCCGGCACTTGATAGCAGTTTAACTATCTTGTGTTGACTCTTCTCCATATTTCGGAACAACTGTGTGCTACCATGCTCGCCTTATCGTTGATGTTCGCACCTCCGTTTAGGAGCCCTTACACCACAACTTCGCTACTCCGGCCAACAGCTCTCATCAATGGCGTATTCCCACGTTAATTCCTTGTGTTCACCTCTTAGCACCTGCTTGGAGGATCAGCTGAAAGATCAAGGTTTAGCCTTTGTACCTAACCATACAAATACATCCATCTAGCTGGATCCAGAGTTGTCAGCGCACGACCAGGCAGCTGACCCTCCCTCCTCCTTATATGAATCCCTAATAGAGACGATAGATCCGTACGTACCGGCGATCATGATGAATGTGCCGGAAACAACTACAAAAGAACTCCAAACAACTCCAGATTTCCACTTCCAGCCTCGTTCAGGCCTCTTCCAGTTATCGTACAACCACATACAACCCATTGGCTGGAAAGACTGTAATGTTCCGAAAAGTGCACCAGATAGGGAGACGATGCCGTTGAACACGGGAATGGCACTGGCTAGAATGTATGCAACCGTGCAGACACCGAAAGTGCAACCAATCCATGTCGACCAATGAATCAAAGTGTTAGAAGTAAGGTGTTTTGTTCCCCGCAGACTTCGAACAAAGATATACTTGCTCGTGACCTGTAGATACAATGATCAGCTTCTATGCTTGGGCACATCTAATATCGCGATGATGCTCTGACACGAGGTACTTACGTGAGCAAGGAGAATGCCGGTCACCAACAGCCCCGCAAAGGCAACACCATATGATGCCTTCTTCATAGTCCTCCCAGCCGAGCCAAGAGCTGGAGATGAGACATAGGAGCCAACGTAATAATAAACCAAGACACCGACAAGAATGTAAATGGATGTGATGACACTCTGACAGACAGTCAGCGCCTTGGTGTAATGGCGAGGATCACGCATCTCCGACACGATCGGGAAGAAGGCACCTGTGCCGGCATACGCAAAAATGATTGCAGAGACAGCTGACACAGCATCCGTAAAAGACGGATTTCCGAAAATCTTGTAGTCTGATTGCCAAGGACCAGGAGGGGCCTCCGGGGGGCGCTCTTGTACAGCAACCGCGATCGTAATCATTATCACTATTCAGGAAAGCTGTTAGCGGAAAGTCGAAGCTTTGATTTTCTAGTCATTATCAGAAGCATACCAGCTATGACAATCGACACGACACCGACTGCTGTGAGCCACATCATCTTTCCTAGAGTACGAATACTAGAAAGACAGAAGACCAATATGAACGCAATAGCAACGAAAACGGCCGTGCAGGCTCCATGATCCGACAGCGCATTGAATGCAATGGAAAGACTTAGCATGGCCGAGCCAGCGGTCATTGTGTAATCTGTGGAAGAAACATTAGCACCAAAACTGCATGGGAATAGTCTGGGTATCTTACGCCCAATGAAACTGAAAGCTAAGAATTCCTTGCCAATGCGCCCGAAGATCAGTTGTCCAGCATCATCGATGCTGTATATTTGACGATGCTTAAGCTTGAAAATACCAACCATATAATTCGACCAGGTTGTGATACCACCAACGGCACACAGTAGTAAGACTCCGGGGACAATGCCAAGAACATTGAAGACATGGGGGAACGAAAGGACACCCTGGGAAACAGTACGTCAGAGTCGTCATCTTAACGAAAACGAGAATAGGAGTTGTGAATTCTCACCAGGCCAATCTGAGTTTTCATCATGATGAAGGCAGTCCCAATCCAGCCGACCTAGAAGGGCTATTAGAGAAGGTAGAGGGAGTGGTTGTAAACTACAATAAGTGACATACGTTACGATAGTTTGGTCCGTCCTCCCTGATCTCTCCAAAGACAGCGTCGTCGACATGTCCAGCATTTTCTCCTGTTTGTTCGGCAACTTCACCGTTGCATACGTCCTCAACCCCAGCCGCTGATGCTACAGACGGAGTGGGCTTGGTGTCTTGAGCCATATTTGCTTTATCACGGAGAAGACGATCAGAGACAAAAGTGTGAAAATATTTCCAAGGAAAGGAATGAGCAAAATGGCAATGAAGCAAAAGTGTTCACATTGTCAGGATTTAAAGACTATTTTAAGACTTAACAACTTCATCTTTCTCATAGACACTATAGAGTAGCTTGAACACATTGTCAGTTTAGGGCGCCATTGATAGGGCCGGTGTGACTCTAGAACTCCAGTGCCACACTCACGGTATAAACTACTTTCTCCGGACTGATTGGAGCAGGCTTAGTTGGCACTAATGCTGGTGCTCTCACGTGTCTCACTGGCGCGGGGCATGGATAACGCGTGGAAAACTTCCTAAAATTCACATTGAGGCACGTCCCCCCTTATCAAGTACCCCGTCACCCCATGTCACTCCCCGCAATATCCGCCTTCGCTTATCTCCCCCACGGGGGAATCGTCCACTTGAAAATTGGGGCTTACCGAATGACACGAGGCTGCTTATCAACTTATGCTCACGTTTCATTTAATCAGTTGTGGAGTCAATTAGCATGAAAGCAGACTGAATCGTCGGGCCTAGAACAGGATACTCGACCTAATGCTTGAGTCGATGAAAATCAATTTGATCCACCTCGTACCGTGCATAATTCTCAAGTCCTAGGCACTTGGTACAAGCTGAATCTGAAAACAATGGCTCAAGCATGGTGGATGACGCTGGAGTGCGTAAAATAATTGTGAAGTCCTGTGTGTCAGTTGCATTGAATAGACCCTTGTTAAACATTTTCAACAAGCGACTTTTTGACCCTTGATAATCATACGTGAAAGTTGTTGCTGACTACTTATATCACTTAAGTGACCAGACTGATTTTTGGGAATAGAATGAAATTAAACCAACATGAAGTATTTCCACCTAACATTGTAATTCGTTTGAAATTGCACAATTTTCCCATGTTGATACAATAACCTCCTTCAAAGGCTCATCGGTGTAGTGAAACCCGATTCCATCAATTATCTCAACGCAATTTAAAGCCCGAGACCTGTTTTCTGGTAGAGTGGCCGCTGATGCAATGATCAATGTAGCCCAAGCCAAGCAAGGTGTGAAGTGTTCGTCAGCAGCGATATTTTCCATGCAAGATTCTAGGTGAGATAGAGCTTGGTGAACATTGTCCTGAAGAACTCGAGGGCTCACATTGTACACTCGACGATAAAAGTAGACAATCAGTGCCTGATGCAGCGCCCTAATCATGGATTGCGTATGTGGATGCTCAATCAAGTTTTGTATTGACTTGTTAGCCTCCTGAGTGGAAATTAGGTGTACATCTGGATCAAGACACCATGACCAGATCCGCTCTTCCAATGTTTTTGTATGGCGTTTCAGATCACGAGCCAATTTCGCGTTGTGCTCAGTGCGGAGCTCAAGATGCACGATCTCGTTTGCTAATGATGTGGTTTGCGCGAGAAGCGTCATTAGAGACTCGGGAACACCGTGGATAGTCGAATGGAGCGTCTCTACCCACCGGCCTTGAATTTCAAGATGATAATCAGAATAACCGATATCGGATGTCTTTTCATAATTTGGATCAAGGCCGACATTGAGTGATTCCGCGCTGATCCGAAACTTGGTTGGACTAGAGCGTACTGCCCATCGCGTCCCACATGTCATTGTTCCGGCATCGTCGTCTTGCAATTGCTCCAGGGTTGGCACACTCTCTACCAACACTCGAAGATACGTGTAAAGGTGATGAAGAATCCGCGTGTGCTGAGACCTGCGAGCCTTGTGCTTATGAAATTCCATCAGTCGCTCGGCATCTCGTAGTAGGCAACGTGGTGTGCGTCCACCTTGGTAAAGCTGTACGACGGCTTAGTTAACTATTCGAGTGATAATTGGGAGAGTTTGGATTACCAGTGTCAAAGCCATAGCAAGAAAGGCCATCAGCAAGTCCTCATAGTCCGTGTCTTCAGACTCAAGGGTGCCTCCATTAAGGGCTTTCTGTAAGTAATCCCGTGCATTCGTTCCGTGTTTAATTCCCAGGTCACGCCAATATTCGATTTGCTTGGGATTGGAAAGCGTCTTGCAGAAGTGAAAGGCACTCCTGGAGAGTATTGCGCACAGAATGGATGTGCGGATATCAGAGGCACTGCCGAGCGATGTAAGCTCGCCCAGGGTTTGGAAAGCGCACGGCAGGAAGACCATCTGCCAGGGTGATAATCGCTTGGCCCCGATAGCAGCACTTGAAGTGTCAATGTGCTTTTTGTAGTAGCGAAGTAATAGAGGTGCTTCTTCTAATGCTATCAAGTCGGGAGACTTGATGTTGGGTGGTCCGACTTGAAGAAGAGCGTTGTATGCCGTTTCATTCCAGCAGCCACCTTCGTGTTGTGGCCTTTCTAGTGTTAAGGTTGAGCCAGAGCTCAAGGTTGCCTCAGGCTCGATTTCCTGGGGCAAGTCTGTGCTGAGGTCAAAATTGAGGGAGGAGTCATTCGCAAAGACATTTTGGATATCAAGGTCCACGTCAACCTCCAAAGACATATCCAAGTTATCCAAGTCAAGGTAATCCAACTGGCTTGTCCACCTGCCTGAATCAACAGACTCGTCATTTTCATCAAATATCGCGGGGACTTGCACTTCCTCGGAGTCCATGTTGGTTAAAGACTCCCAGGATGAGTCGGTGAAGTGCGTGGGGCACTCCGTGTTCGAGATTTGGAAAGCTCCAAAAGGCCCTCTGTGCACACTCATAGTGTTGTCTTTCCGGGGTCTTCTTAGCGCGGCCTTGAGATCAAGCAAGACGTCTTCAGCTGCACGAGAGCCCAAGCTCTGGGATAGTTGACAGCTCAATTCTTCACGTTCCGCATCTGGACCAACTCATGTAAGTCTAGGCTACAAATGAAAGTTGCAGAACTAACATACTGGAGAAGAGCGGGAACCGAGTCTGGGTCTCATCATCACTGAGACGTTCCAGATCCTGGCCAGCAATGTCGCTAGCCCAGATTAGCCGAGGTGCGTACCCTCCGCATGACAAACCTGCCTGCTTGCAAGCTTTGCAGGTTGGTCGCTGTCAATATGGTTAGCCTAGGATTCATGGTCGGAACCGAAAAACCAAAGGGGATGTCGTGTGAGCGTGGAATAGAATGGAATCAGCCTCACCGTTTCGTCACACTTGTTATGACGACGCCGGCAAGTTCGGCAACCTGTAAAAGTCCGTATGCGTTCACCCTTGGCAGGGGCTTGTTCGGGCATGATGATTGATCCTGCTGTATCTCAGATGAAATGAACCCAAGACACAAGAAAGGCAACGTATTCCGCAATACTGCCTATCTTGTTTGATGAGGCGAAGTGGACTTCTCGGTTTGTTCGGACTGGGATGTCAACAGAAAGACCAAGTCATCTAGGACCATTAAGGAAGTGGTTGGTGAGAACCATCTGGAGGTTAGAGATATGGAATAGGCGTCTGATATAGGTAGTTTTTCGCGGGCTCAATGCTAGGGTCTCCACCACCTTGCACTGTCGCGGGGGCACTACCACGATAAGGATTGGCTGCTAGACTAGCAGGGAGCCGCCCCGGATTCTTGGCCGCGTGAACTGTATTTGTGCAAGAATGGATAGCGCACGAGTCACGGCTCTCTCCTTGGATAAGCTGAAGCTCCTGTCTCCGCATTAATACTGCTTGTTGGGCTCCGCACAGCAATCCTATCTACTTTCGTGAGCAGATAATTTATCTTGTATTGATTCGCGTCGGATCCCGATTCTGATTCATGTGGAGACAGACAGCTTTTATCGTGAATGATGTTTTGGCCGAGAACCTCCACGCGCATGAGTTTATCTTTTGAAGCAAGGGTTGATCTTGTATATATATTACACTTCGTGAACTGAATCAACAAGCAGGACAGCATTGCATTAATCAGGGGCTTCAAATCTCCTATGCCGGATTAAGGAGCTTAATATCATCCTAGACATCCAATACAAGACTATCGAAACCCCTGGCCATCTCCTCTTCTCCACCAATGGCATCAATTTCGTACTCAACGTCCGCCTGTCCTTCTCTGTAGAGAACGTGTGCTTCGCTAGCCATATCAAAGTTCTTCTGGGCTTCCTCGTCGCTAATGATGACCTTTTTGACCCCATTAGCAGCGGCGGCCTCTGCTCGCAGCTGAATGTCGCAAGACCTGTCCAATAGACCGAAGAGGAAGCCGGCCTCGTCCACGGTACTTCCGACGGTGAGCAATCCGTGGCTCATCAGGATCGCTGCCTTGCCGCTAGGTCCGAGCGATGCGGCAATACGCTCGCCCTCCTCGCCGGCGAAGACAATACCACCGTAGTCGTCATAGACGGAGTGGGCATTGAAGAAATTGCAAACATCCTGGGTGAGCATTTCCAAAGGTCTGGCAAACACAGACCAGGCACGACCAGATACAGTGTGCGCGTGGCAAACGGCATGCGCATCAGGTCTGGCCTTGTGAACGGCCGAGTGAATATGGTAGCCTGCTTTGTTGACAGTCCTGCCGCCGGTCGCAGGGTTCTTATTGCCAGCTACGATGCGACCGGTATCAATGTCGAGACAGATCATGTCTCCAGCACGAAGACTTCCGAAGTGGCGGCTAAGAGGGTTCATCCACATCAGAGTAGGGTATTCCGGGTCTCGGATTGAAATGTGACCGGATTGCCCTTCAGTATAACCCATGCGAGCCCAGTGGCGGAACACCGCAGCCATGTGAACTAGAATATGCCGACGATGCTCCCTAAACGTGGAGAAAGTAGGAATGTCTAAGTCAGGAGAGTAAGCAGATTATCTTCCCATCTGCCTCTCCCCCAGACGCTTTATTTACCTGGTAGCACATCGCCGTGGGAGATTGCTTCATTTGGCGTGATTGTGTGTTGCTGTCCTGCTTGGTCGGAGCGGAGATTGAGCACTGGCTGCTCCGCAGTTGTGGTAGTAACATTGGAAGTTGCTGAGGGTGCCATGGTGAATGGAAGTAAGCGTTATCAGTAGATAAGCGAAGTTTGGAAGAGCACTTTGAAACACTAGGATGAAATATGAAGTAGATATACCGAGTTAACGTGATCATGCAAGATGCGCCCTCTAAGAACATGTGAACATGTCACTAACAAGGCGCGATAAGACTGGCTCTTAAATGACGCAAAGCGGTTGATATGCGTCCACGAATAGGGCTAATGTAGAAGCCACAGCGACAAAAAAAGAAAAAACCAATTCTGACGCTCTTGATCGAAGACTTGATAGCTTGACCGAAAGCATTAAAAAACCAAAGAAGATTGCCACCTGTAGCCTGGAAGCCTCTTCAGGTCGGCGTTCTCGGGGGTCCAGACCGAGAGGAAAGACAACAACCCCCCATTTACTTAGCTAACGCCAAGAGTTGGCCCGGGTTGCTAATTGTGCCGATGGTCCTCACGGTGACCTCGGAATAGGCACTGATTATGAGAAGCCCAATTCGGAAAGTTTTCGAGAGCCAACCACCGAACCCGAGTACATGTACTGTGGAGATGGCGCCAACCCCTCTTTCCCCCCAACTGCAACTGGACTAAGATATGATTCCGCCGATTGTGTGGGGAATTCTATACATAATCGAGTATGGGGTAGCTTTCCTCCACAGGCCAGGGGATCCAAGGACGAGCTACGTGATTCTAAGCTGACCCAATACTGTCAACTGGCCGAAAAAGTCAAGTCACCGAGAGGAAGGTTGGACTAATCCAGTACTCCTAGATGAATCTGTTGCTGTATGCCAAATATTGACGAACGAACTGACTGGAGATATGCAACCATCGTAAATCCGTAGATTGTCATGTGGGATCTTATTGTCCTAACTTGGTCTATTGTCGTGACCCCATTTCGCTTCCGTGGCAGCGTCACTAAGTTTAATCAAGTCTTTATTTTCCCTTACCCGTCGTTATCATTTTTAAGACAGCTTCCTTCATTCTTCTGATTTAACCCAGAGCGAGGCAAGCCTGTTGCTACTTCGAGGACCACAATGGCCAACCGAGGTGCATCATGGGACCCAAACGTCCACACCATTGACGACCTAAAGAAATTTGGCTCTGCTAAGCTGCCTAAAGAGTACCGCGGTAAGAAGGAAACCACTGGTAATGTGTACTACAGAGGAGACTTGACTAATCAAGGCAAGGACTCTCGGATCAGATTATTACAATGAGGGTGCTATGGATCTCATCACGCTGAAGGACAACGAGGCTGCCTTCGACCGTTACAAAATTCGGCCACGCATTCTTGTGAATGTGGACAACGTTGACATCTCTGGCGAGATCTTCGGCTACAAGAGTGCGCTTCCCGTTGGCTTTGCCCCTACAGCTATGCAGCGTATGGCACATCCCGATGGTGAACTAGCCACATCACGCATTGCCGCCAAACACGGCTTGTGCATGGTTTTGTCCTCGTATGCCACCGAGTCAATAGAGAATGTGGGCGATCAAGGCACTGGAAACCCTTATGTTATGCAGCTTTCGATGGTCAAGGACCGTCCAACAACTACTCAAATGCTGCAGCGAGCAGAAGGTGAGTGATTTCCCAGTCAAATTCTACGCCCAATCATGATTTGTAAAATGCTAATATGTTACTTGAAGCTTCTGGCTACAAGGCTGTTTTTCTCACTGTGGACGGCGCTCTTCTCGGACGCCGTCTCAACGAGTACCGCAATAACTTCACCCTTCCTGAGGGGATGGAGTGGCCCAATCTCCTATCAAGTGGCAAAGAGGAGCTATCAGGGGCTACAGATCCCACAGGACATAGAAAATTCGACTACGATACTACCATCGATTGGGACAGTGCCATCCCGTGGCTTCGAACCCAAACCAAGATGGAGATTTGGATCAAAGGCGTCTACACGGCTGAGGATGTCAATCTAGCCATCAAACACGGCCTTGATGGAATCGTGATTTCCAATCATGGTGGAAGGCAGTTGGACAGTGTGCCATCTACTCTCGATGCTCTTCGTGAGTGCGCTATTGCTGCTGCAGGCAGGATCCCCATAACCCTCGACGGTGGAGTCCGTCGTGGAACCGATATCTTCAAAGCCCTAGCACTAGGAGCGTCCTATGTATGGCTAGGCAGGATCCCTATTTGGGGCCTAGCGGTATGTCAATTACCTATATCAATAAATCCTAATGGTCTAAATGTTGCCAAATACGCGACTAACTATGACACGCTCTCAACAGTATAACGGCCAGGAAGGAATTGATCTAGCGATCAAGATCTTGATGTCTGAGTTCAAAATTGCAATGTCCCTAGCAGGGTGAGTTTTCCGCTGTGTGCAAATAAACGTGATTCACGATAGTCCGTGCTGACGGATCATACAGGTGTCGGACGATCAAAGACATTAGCAGAGCTCATGTCGCATTCTTAAACTCCGAGGGAGTATTGGCCAAGTTATAGGCCAGCGCCTGGATCACTTTGGGATTTGAGAAGGATCTTCTTAGCGAGCTTAGATAAATATCAATCTCATCGCTTCGCTATAGAATTGAATAAGGCTTTGAACTTCTATATGACTTCCGATGTCAACTTTCATCACAAATCCTAATGGCAACTGGTAATTAATTAATTTTTTTTTTTTTCCTTTTGTGTAGTAGAATATAATAATTTCCAACTTAGTCTAAGTATTGTAAGATGTGATTATGCTACATGTTCTACAGCATGGTTCGCCGTTTTCCACTTTCACTTCATCACAATGCTCATGGAATGACTGCGGATAAGCTGTAACACTTAGCCGTCTTCCCTCGGGTATTAGACATTCTACCTTACAACTGACAGTATACGGATGCTCTATCATCGACATGCGTTGAGGTTGCCGGGGTCCCGGTTGGAGTTTGCCAGGGGGCCTCGTACCTCCAAAAACCCCACACGCCCCACACCACCATGGGGGGGAAACTTGCCTGGTTGAGCCATCCCAAAGTGCACGGTCCAGACGAGTTCCCCTTGTCCTAATCCAGATCACGGAGGAGAGGCATGATGAAATGATAGCTACAGATAAGCCAAATCACATGCCACCTCGGGCGAGAATGATATTATTACGTTTCTGAGGGCCTGTCATCAAGTTGCCACTCTCACTCTCCACACGACAAAATGTTAGTTGTTGTGGATTTACAAAGATTGAGTAAAAGCAGCTTTTGATAAATTTAATCCACCAAGCGTGGCACTTCAAGGTAAGACACTAAAACAACACTAGAAACAGATTAGAGGGCAAATTAAGATTCCTTGGAAATATTTCTGATTTATGGGATGAATCGTCATTGAGCAAGACTCAGCAAACCTGGTTGTCGTAGTGGTGCTAAACATGTATGTAGGGTAGGACTATGACTGACAATTACGGCCTCGAAAATCATCTCTTAATTCAATTGAACAGATGAGGCCCTGCAAAATGTAATGTTTGTTTGGACCGTTTTGATTATGGGAGTATTATAGGACATTTTCTTTATGGATTGGGCGATTGTATACATAGTCAAAGTAAATTTGTTTATGCTACTCTATTGACATCTCACACCTACCATGACCACTAATCCAGCGTGACCTTTACACAGTCTTGACACCAGCAGCATCCATGAAAACAGCCAGCTGCTTGCGCCCTTCGCTTGATGTAGGGTGGAAAGGTTTGCGGACCCCGCCAGTCTTCCATCCACGGAGCTCCATGCCCGCTTTCACAGCAGGAGGGTATGCGCCATGCTGATCGAGCTCGTTGACAATGGGCCAGATGACCTTCCAAAGCTCACGGCCTTTCTGGATATCCTTCTCAACAGCCAATGCATTCCAAAGAGCAACCGAAAGCTCCGGGATTAGGTTGGTGGCTCCCCAAACGGAGCCCTGAGCGCCAGCAGCGATACCGTAGAAGGTAAGGGTGTCCCAACCGTTGAAGGCGGTGATCTTGTCCTGGCCGAAAAGAAGCTCCGTGAGGGCAGGTGCGTCACCGGAAGTGTCCTTCAGGTATTTAACGCCAACCTCACTCAGGCTGGCAAGCTCTTGAGGGCCAAGCTTCTGGCCGGTAATGCCGGGGATGTTGTAGTAAAGAAGCGGCAGGCCAGACGCATCATGGATAGCCTTGAAGTACTCACGCAGCTCAGCGAGACTGGGGACTTCGTAGAAGGGAGGAAGAACCATCAGGGCATCGGCACCAGCCTTGGTGTGATGCTTAGCAAGGTCAATGGCCTCGACAGTGTTAAGGGCACCGATGCCAGCGCAGACGGGGGCACGGCCGCCGACGGACTTGATAACCGACTCGATGAGGGACTTGCGCTCATCCAGAGTCAAGGTTGTGAACTCAGCCGTGCTGCCTCCTGGAACGAATCCGTGAACGCCAGCTTTGAGCATGCGATCGACGTGGGTCTGGATTCCTTGATGATCGATGGAACCATCGTCCTGGAAAGGTGTGACGAGGGCCACGAGAATACCGGATAGGGGCTTGGGTGCCATTCTAAAGGTAGAAGGGCGTTATGAGTTGGGAGTGATGGGTTTGAAGTGGGAAGATTAGAGGCACTGATGATTATTCGAGATGAATACTGGAATGAAGATGTAAAATGAGGATCTGACTACAAGACGCCGTAAGCTACTCTTATACTCCCAGAATTGCTTATGTGAACCATCATAAGCTGCATTAGGTTCTTTGTTATGAAGTTTCGAATATTCAGATTGATAAACTCCGGTGGAGATGGGAGACGGACTGTGAGTGGACATAGGACCGCCATGGCAGCCATAAGAGGCAAGTTTTCACTGCAAGGGTCTAATGTGGCCTCAACCGGCCGACGTCGCAGGGTCCATAGCCCGCAGCCACGCCAAGGAAGCCTCCGGTGAAGTATTCAGGGACCAAGTGCTGGCTCTAGATCAGTACAAGACGAGTCAATCGGGGTTGACGTGTGATGTCAAATGCAGCTGGTACTGAACCCCTCTCCCCAAGACCACTGCGTTATTTCAGACTGCCCCCTCCTCCAGACTTCAAATTACCAACTTCTCCAAAACTGAGCCCGCTAATTGCGGGGTATTCGGGATGTCTTGCTTACTTTGTCGTTTCTTATCAATCAGGCTCGTCTAAGCGATGAAGAGGAGTAGCAATGTGTTTGTCAATTTCTCAGCTAGAGGCCCTTGAGGCATGTCATGCCGGTGCCGCGAGTTAGAACAGAATCGCCATGCTTGGGGAACATCACCGGCTGCAGATGCCTCATCAAGTCATGCGATGCCCTCGTTATCTAATTGCGATGCGCTCTGTCTTCTTCCGAATTGGTCCAAGGAGCAACGAGATCTGCTTTATAACTAACTTGGCCCCTGTGAGGTTATCTTATTAATATCGTCGGCTTCTCAATCCATCATTTGCTTCGACAGATAGACCTGGCGCCCCGGTCACGAGTAAATCTTACTTTTCCTTTTCTGCTTCATTTCTTGACAATGTCACCCTCCAGTGTCTCCCTTAAGGCGCCCAATGGCGTGAGCTACTCTCAGCCTACTGGGCTTTTCATCAACAATGAGTTTGTCCAATCGTCCGGCAACAAGACCCTGGAAAGCATCGACCCTGCGTAAGCATCTGCCCCGCTTCCCCTACTTCCCATGAGATACTGTGGTGATCATGGTTATTTTAGGATCTACAACACTGACATGATTGGCACCGTCTAGCACAGAGGAACTGATTGCGACCGTCCAAGCCGCCACCGAAGCAGACGTAGACAAGGCCGTCAAAGCTGCCAAGGCTGCCTTTAAGCAATGGAAGGACCACGAGGGCTCCGAACGTGGCAAGCTTATGTACAAGCTTGCCGACCTGATCGAGGCTAAGCGCGAGCTTTTCGCGACCGTCGATGCCTGGGACAATGGTACAAATCCTTGACCTTGTTTCCTCCCACCCTGTGGCAACAAAATGACATGTTCTAACCGTACTTACAGGAAAGACGTATGCCGAGGCTATCGACGGCGATCTCGTAGAGGCTGTTGGCGTTTTCCGTTACTATGCTGGCTGGGCTGACAAGACATTCGGCCAGACCATTGGCACCAACACGCAGAAGTTCGCATACACCATTCGGCAGCCGATTGGGGTGGTCGGTCAGATTATTCCCTGGAACTACCCGCTATGCATGGCTGCTGTAAGCTCATCCCGATTTGGAGTCTTGTTCCAACTAGTGTTAGCTGACGAGATATTTTTCTCCGTATAGTGGAAGCTTGGGCCTGCCCTGGCCACCGGAAACACCGTCGTTATCAAGGCTGCGGAGCAAACGCCTTTGAGTATCCTCCTCCTCGCTGAGCTCATCAAGGAGGCTGGCTTTCCCGCCGGCGTGGTCAACATCATTAACGGCCCCGGTGGTGAAGCCGGCTCCGCTCTGGTGTCTCATCCGCTGGTCGATAAGGTTGCCTTCACCGGATCAACAGCGACTGGTGTTAAGATTATGACTGCCGCCGCTAAGACCCTGAAGAACATCACCCTTGAGACTGGCGGCAAGTCGCCACTGGTTGTCTTCAACGATAGTGATCTTGAGCAGGCTGTCAACTGGTCACATTTCGGCATCATGTCCAACCAGGGCCAGATATGCACAGCTACGTCAAGAATTCTCGTTCAATCTGAGATTTACGATGAGTTTGTTAAGAAGTTTGTCGAGCGCGTCAAGTCCACAAGCCATGTTGGCAACCAGTGGGATCAGAAGACCTACCAAGGTCCTCAAATCTCCAAGGTTCAATACGATCGCATCCTTGAGTACATAAACATTGGCCAAAGCGAGGCTAGGCTGGCCCTTGGTGGCAAGCCGCTCAACTCAAGCAAGGGCTTTTTCATCGAGCCTACCGTCTTTGTGGATGTCAAGCCTACTGCGCGCATCTATAAGGAGGAGATTTTCGGCCCTGTTGTCTCCATCGCTAAGTTCCAGTCGGAGGAGGAAGCTATCGAGTTGGCAAACGATACTACCTATGGTCTGGGATCTGCAGTCTTCACAACCAACCTGGAGAGGGCGCACCGCGTGGCAGCGGCCATTGAGGCTGGCATGGTTTGGGTCAACAGCAGCCAGGATTGCGACCCTCGCGTGCCATTTGGTGGTGTTAAGCAGAGCGGATTTGGCCGGGAGCTGGGTGAGGCTGGTCTTGAAGCCTACTCATCAGTCAAGGCCGTGCACGTCAACATGGGCAACCGATTGTAAATTGAAGAAAGTCGTTGAACGAAAAGAAAGGAACCACTCGAAATAAAGATATTTATTCAGCATACGACTGCACCATGAGAAGATTTTCTTCGATAAATGTATAGTGAGCGACATGAATACCAACGGAGGGGGTTACAGTAGTCCGCATAGCGACACCTAAATCGGGATATCATCAAGGTTGTAGCTGCCCTTGCCATTCTCTTTAAAGTCTTTCGCGAAGATCGCGTTCCAGAGTGCTATTTTGAATGGTTTGAGCAGCAGCTTATTTAAAAACTGAGATCATTTGTGGAAAAAAATAATTATCAGTACTTTTTGTCAACGGTCGACGTCGACGTCGTTGAGCTTGTGCTGCAAAGGGCAAGGGTTGTGTCGATCCGGTTGTGCTGTTTCTCCCACATGCCACCGAGGCGCGATCTGTGGACCCGCATGTCCGCTATCTCATGCAGTTTCACCTTGCTTTCAACCGGAAGGCCTTCCCTTTCGAGGTTCATCGTTTCATACCCCGCATTGTTTATGCAAAGACATTGGATATTTGATCTCCTTTAATCTTGGTCGCGTACGTGTAGTCTGCCGTGGAGGGGCTGCCGTGAAACCCAGGCTGCTATCCTGTGGCATGTCATATGCCGAGGGCCTACAGTCTTCTGTACCTTGTATTCCTTGTGAGAAATGAAAGGTCGCATTGGTCAATGGTAAATCGGGGATTGCTATAAGAACTCACTCTGCCTCTTCTAAAATCCTTAAACCTTTTGACAGCTGTGAAACAAGCTCAGCACCCTATCAATAAGCTTTCTTTAGCCTGAGACGTTGAGTAAGACGAGAACAAATCAACATGCGCCTTACTATACTTCCTTTGGTTGCTTTGGCCAGCCAGCTCGCGGCGGGTGCTAGCATACTCCAATCTATCGAAAAGGTTGACAGATCGACTGTTGCCCTTGGTGACGCCGCCAGCGCTTGGGAGGGTGACCTCTTCGGGACTTTCCCTATCGTCAAAGAATCCGCTGCTCTGCTCATAGACATTAAGGAGGGCACCAAAGTCGCGGAAGAGGCGAAGCCACTGACTTCCAACGAGACTCTTGCTGTTGCACAAGCTACGATTTCGCTAGCCGACAATGTCAACACGACGCTCCAGACCATCATTGACGTCAAGCCAAAGTTCGACAAGCTGATACTTAGTCCGGTTATCTTGGGGAATCTGGAGATTGAGAAGGGTGCAACTGAAAAGTTCTCCGCAGCGATCATCGATAAGGTACCTGAAGAGACTCAGGAGATCGCTCAAGGTCTTATTGATGGCATCATTAAGAGCTTTGATTTAGCTCTTGAGGCTTACAAACTGTTCTGATCGACAGCTTATCTGTCACATGCCAAAAAATACCTAAACTAGCTTGAAGGGCCAAAAATCGCTGAGTGATCGATCATTGACCGGCCAGGAAAAAGAGCCACCCCCTCGTAGGTAATTAGGTCAATGCTTCATCGTCTGTTATCTTTAAATCGAGGTACTTGTCAAATAATGATCCTTTGCCCATAGGAGGAAACCGAGCCTAGGCGACCTCAGGAAGCTCTGAGTAACTTCAGGAGCCATTGCTGGTGACACTGATTACAGAAAAGGGGGTCGCTAGAGGGTAATTCCACAAATACCTCCCGAAGATCGGCCAAGACACCAAATGCGATCTTAGCAAAAGATCAAGACTTTTGATTAGCTACTACTGCTATGTATCCCAGTGATTCTTTTAAGCTGTCCCACGACTCTTGTTAGCGCGGGTTAGGAACTCTCGAATCACGTTCTCAGTTATGGTTGCAATATCATTCTTATAGCCGTCATAGCAGAGTGAGTTGTTCCAGTTGATGCTTCCCACGCTGAAAACATGCCCACCGCTGTTCGTTTGGTAATAGATGATGTCGCTTCTGACGAGGGGAGAGGTTGACCCAAGAGTACCTATCATAGGGAAGATCAACTCCTCGTTGAACAACATGAAATGATCATCATGGCGCTCGCTGCGAGCGATGAGAATGGCGTTCCTAGGACTCCCAATGGCGGTATCCAGTCGATCAAGTTCGTCGCCACTAGCACCTCCGGCCAAGCCCTTGGTGCCGAATACCTTCTTGGACTCTACGCTGAAGCCTTTCCAAACCCAAGCCAGGTTCGGATCGTCCAAGGCTGCTGCTTCCGGGAAGAATGGACGGCCATCACCCTTTCCTGAGGCACAGCTGCCAATTCCCCAAAGCAGGTTTGGGGGTCTGCCCAGGGATCGCCAAAGCCCGCCGAGCTCTCCGTTCAATGAGTGGTACCGCTCGCCGGGTGGTAGCTCGTGAGTTCGTGCTCCTACATCAGCACGGCGGACTTCCATCCGGTGGGGACGCTTAGAATCAGTTACCGACCGCCACTAAGTGTTCGATTTGGATTAGTGTGATACTCCTCTCTGATCCTAGGGAATCGACTTACATAGAATCCATTACCTCCAGCGTAAATGAGGGAACCCCCGCTGTGAACAAAGCCCTCGTAGGCGTCAAGTGATTCCATAGACGGATATTCAGGATGCGATCCAGAAATAACGACATCATAGGAAGAAAGAGCGCCCGCGCCGCGCAAGTGCAGGTCATGATCTGTCAAGATATCATATCCATCTCCGAAAAGCTTCTCCAGGAATCCAACCATGAGTAAGTCGGCAGAAAATTCTCGGGGTCGTTGAAATCCCCAGTGTATGTAATCGGGACGCATGTTGAGAATTGGGCGTTTCGAGGAACTGGTAACGACACCGGAGCCGTCGCTGTGAATATCATAAATAGCTAGACCAAGATCTGTGCGACGGACCATGGTATGATAGTTGTCGGAAGCGACCAGTTGAACACCTTCAGGGAACGATATGTGTGTCGACTTTGTCTCATCGTACATATGCTCGTTGGCATAGGCGAGATAGGTAAAGGTAGGGAAGACAAAGGCAATCTTGGCCTGAGGTCTGACCTCCTTGGGTCGCACATAAAACACAACCGAGTCTTTCAAATTTGAATCCTTATCGAATACTTCGATAGCGTACGCACCAGATCGAAGGTTGGAAGGAACTGTGAACGTAAAGTCTGTTTCCCAGGCAGCGTCATCCAAATCATCCTCATGGAAATGGATAGCGCCGAAACCGTAAGTAGCATTTGTCCAGTTATAACCAATGAGTTTGTGGTCATAGTCCCAACCACGAACAGCACGAGTAGGGGCGTTGACCAGAACTCCGTCTAGGCCAGAACCAGATAGGTCAAAGACCTCATCAGTATCAATGCCCTTGGAGAAGTCATATTTGGCAACAACCCATGGGCGTGACCCCAACACCCTAATGGAAGGGGAGTCAAGGCGCCCGTTGTAGAAGTGAACTGGCAAGTTTGAACTCTTAGTGGGCGCACTTGCGTAAGATGCGGCAAAGAGGAGCGGGATATCCGATGGCAACTTTGGTTGAGCTTTCAGAGTCCTTTGGAAAGAGGAAGATTCAGGGCAAATCTCGTTGTCCTGTGGGATATGTCTCACTTCAACTCCGACACGTTCTTTCACAATGGTGATCTTGAAATGAAACCATCGCTGCTCGCGTATTTGAGTCTGAAATCTCAATGTCTCGACTCCGTCGGCTGTGCCGATCCAAACTACCAGGTCATTTTGCGTGTCAAGAAGAATTGCAAATCCCGAAGACGTCTTAGCATCAAAGGTTGAGATCAAAGATTGAACATAGGGGGCGCTCAGCATCCATGGTTGGGCATAAAAAGTAATTTCAAGGCCATCTTTGGCCTTGTCTAACAGGGGTTCCCTCTTCCATCCGTCGATACGGGCATATGATCCGGGATGCGCTGCTTGAAATCGACCCTTTAAATCTCCTTTAGGTCCAGATTGAATAATTTCCTTTTCAGGTTCAGGAGCGTGATCCCATGTCAAGCCCTGTAGAAGACGGACAGTTTGATAGCCGAGATTTGGCTTGGTAGATGATATCTAATTCAAATTGTATTTAATTGCTGTACTTTGGCTAACGATCGGCTAAGAAAAGGAGTGACAAATAGCATACCTTGACATCTGCAGTCTCTCCAGGGGACGCAACCCATGGATCAACGTAGCCGGTAATCTCATCTTCAGAGATTGTAAAAGGAGGCCTTGTAGCGTATGATTCGGTAGTCATTTTGATCATAGATTACTGTCAGCGAAGACATACAATGTTAAGCTTATTCAATAGTAGGTTGAAGATTGTAGAGTTCGTATCAACTGCCACCAACATCTGCGCAAATCAATCAACTTTAACTTATCAGTGATCCATCGTTTCTAGGTAATGATCGACTAAACATTCCAGTATCTGACCAAGAGTGCCGCGATAGGGAATTACGGCAAATCTATGGTAGCTAATTGTGGTTTGAGATATGAAAATGCCAAGCATTACAAATAGGCAATTTAGATGGCCCAAGGCAGCATCACTGTCACCGCAGGCATACGACAAACCAAGCTTTAGACCAATGTCAGTAAGAGTGTAAGTTATGAGAAGATAACGATAACCTAAACAAGTATCTTTGAAGATAAAAAGCTAATAGGGCTTGGCATGGTTGTCCTCAATATCCGTTTTTGAGACTAGTGTAAGGAGTAATCTTGGCCAATGACTAGCGAAAGACATTCCTTCCGCCCATGCTTACGGGAATTACGCGGACGCTCTGATTTCTTGAGAGATGCTTACAGCCCTCCTGGTATGATTTCATACTGTTGAGTGCACTAACCACGGCTAGCGCATCATGCAAAGAATGGGGCAGAGGTCAGATGCCCTCTCTAAGCTTTCTAATTACCAATCTTGGGGTGAGGAATTACCCCATGGGAGCCAAAATGTAGAAATTCCCCTATTTGTCCTAGTTCAAGCTTATGTACTGGGGCACCCCCGCCATTTTCCTACCATTTCCCCGGGATGTGTTCCCCTTATCTTCGAACCTGGGGAAGACAAGTAAATTGCTTGTACACAGCTTGTGTGCGAACAAAAAGCGCGAGAAAATCCTAGGGGGAAACAAGGCATGGTCCATGATAAGCCACAATTTCATCTAGAAAAATTGAGCTAGCATTGACATCATTCCGGCCGAAGGGATCTTAGGTAGAAGGCTGAGACTTGGGTACTGATAGTGTAGGGATCCGTTGTTTAAAACCAGCGCCATTTAAGACTCACATGAGCCAGCTGAATGCAAAATTACCACAATTTTCATTTTCTCCCTGTGCCATCTGCGCGATATCCTATTGAATACTGATTTGCGTACACCGCCTGACCATTTGCGATGGCTACAACTACAACTTCAGCTGATGACGTTGAGGTCACTCCCGGCACCATCCACCTCGTTGATGCCCAGGGAAACCTGAATAGCAAACACGCGAAGGGAGCGGACCACGACATTGTTCTGGTGCCAATTCCCTCGCGTCATCCAGATGATCCGCTGAACTGGACGAAAGGAAGAAAGCTCTTATGTGTGTTCTGCATGATGGCGTAAGTACTAAAAGTACAGATGACCTTTGAACACTGCGTCTAACTTTCGCAGGTACGTTTTGGTTCTAGGAATTTGCTCTTCGGCCTTGTACTCGACATTGGGATCGTTGTCTGAAGCTACTGGTCTCAGTTATGGAGATCTCAATGCCGGAACAGGATACATGGTGAATCACCAACACATCTTGATCGATGCTTGTAAACTTTTGTTCCCGTATCACTAACGAACCACAGTTCCTTCTTTTTGGCTGGGGTTGTGTATTCTGGCAGGCGGTAGCCCACCAGTACGGAAAGAGGCCTGTCTACTTGATCACAACTGCTGGAACACTGGTCAGTATGAACAACAATACAACCTAATCACTACTTTTGACACAAGAGTTTGTAGGCAGTCATGATTTGGCAACCACATATTTCCTCCAATGGCCAGTGGATTGCTGCGAAAATTCTTCAAGGAGTGTTTGGCGCCCCGATTGAGTCAATCGCTGAGATCACTGTATCCGATGTGGTACGTGTTATTCCTCTATGAATTAAAACTCAATTAGTAACAAAAGCCATTAGTTTTTTACTCATGAGCGTGGCACATACCTTGCGTTGTACGCTCTCGCCCTTGGTTATAGCAATGGACTTGCACCATTGATGATGGGGTTCATCAATGACGGTATGGGCTATCAGTGGGTATTTGTAAGTTCGATATAAAAGTCCCCCCTGAAGCGTTTCCGCATCTTGACGCATTGCTGATGATCACAGTACTGGTGTGGAATATTCTGCGGCGGCCTCTTCATAATCCTTTTCTTTTTTATGGAAGAGACCAAGTTCGACCGGCATCTCTATCACGACACCGTCGGACAGCCAAACGCACAAAACATCGAAGCAACACTTCGCTCTCCTGCTGATAACCCCGATGCAGAGGACGAACTCAATGGCAAAGCCACTCATTCTGAGGAAATCGAGGACCCGGCGCCGACCCCTGTTGCACCTCAAGTCACACACGGAACAGTCAAGACACTGGATAGCACCTATGCCAAGAAGTCATACCTAGCGCGCCTAAAACCGGTTGAGAAACATAATCTTCAGCAAAAGAACCAAATTCTCAAGCTTCTTGGCCTGCCCTTTACCATGTATATCTTTCCTCTTGTCATTTTCGCTGGCTTCCTGTACGGAGCCAACATAATCTGGCTTACATTTTTGAACGCCACGGAGTCTCTATTACTTTCCAACGAACCGTATAATATGTCGACTTCTGCCCTTGGTTTGACGTTCATTGCTCCTCTGGTAGGGACGTCTCTCGCGTAAGACACCTGATAGAGCTGGTAGAGCGATTGAAGATTCAGCTAACCACTAATCAGGGCTATATACACTGGATATTTTGGTGATCGTTTCATCTTGAAGATGGCACGCCGTAATGGTGGGTATATGGAAGCTGAGCATCGTCTCTGGCTCTTGGTTCCTTCTCTGGTACTTATTCCCTTTGGCTGCATACTTTTCGGCGTTGGTGGCTACCATCACGTACATTGGTTTGCCATCGTATTTGCCATGGGTGTCATCTCTTTTACCACAACTGCGGGATCACAGATATCTATCGCCTACACGATCGACTGCTATCGAGACATGGCAGGTGATGCCATCGCTGCCGCCATTGTGATCCGCAATACCATGGCATTTGGTATCGGCTATGCGTAAGTACAACCTCCACAAATGTCCGCGCCGGACCTTTCATATTCCGTGTCTAATTCGCTAGCAGAGTAACGCCATGGGCTACCAATATGGGATTCCAGAACGCTTTCATCCTCGGCGCTTTCCTTGGCTTGGCGCATAATCTCCTGATCTTTCCTGTCATCCGATGGGGAAGAAAGATCCGACAACGTAGTGCCGAAAAATATTGGAACAAAGTCAAGAAAATCGCTGGTCTGTATAGTCACTAGCTTCACAAGACGAGATTGGTTTTCTGCCAGGGCCAAGGTTATCTTGGTCCTGTTTTCTCTTTTGAGGGTCAATACGAAACCCTTTAAATATGGCTGCAGAGATGGGATGCGAGAATAATAGCAGTGTACCAGATAGATTACTGTGTTGGGGTTTGGAGAGCCAAATTGTAGTTATATCAGATAAAATTATCCTTCATCTAAGATTTCGCCTTCGAAAGTCCAGAAACTTTGGGAAGTCAATGCAACAGGAAATGCCAAAGCTTATTGTACTTATATGCCCTCGTCTCCACAGGCTTCAAAGTGATATTACTACATGTAGACTCTGTGTTTGGGGACATGGACGGATGATTTGACGACCGGAAGCCACACCAGACTAATCCTCTGACTAGATTAAGGTGGTTCGAGAGATGGCACAATGCTGTTCCGTAAAGCAACGTAGATACTAGCAGCAATCATTTGTGCTAAATACTTCATAGAACCATTATGTCACATTTACCCCTAATGGCCCTTGTGTAAGTAATGGCGGAAAAATCATCTTGTAAACGTTCATCTCTGGCAGTAACAGACAACAGACTTGAATTACAGGTCAATGATTAAAAATAGCCCGCAGCATTCCTTACTAATGTACCTGACAGTATATTGATTCGAGTTCTCAAATCATGGATAGTGATGGCAAAAGGTCCATGGGTCTCGAGGAACGTATAACAAACCCACCTCGTTTCAGTCAAACTTTATGATTCATCATGCGACACGTGACGGTCTTGAAAGCTCTCAAAAGGCACGGATTTGATATTTAAATATTGAAAGCTTATGGGGCCTTGCATAATGTTTGTTTTTTTTCTCGAGCACTTCCTCGAACAAGTCGAATTTGGAGAATCGTAGCATTTCCTTTATGTGGAAGACTAAACGCACATCGTGCACATCAGCCGCAATATTACACCAGGCGAGTCATATCAATTAAAGCAATCTAACGCAACGACTGTCCTTTGTGACTGAGAAAATGATTCATGCCCAGCACGGCTCTGCTTGACTAGACCTTGAGCATATGGGACTCCGTCTTCTAATAATGCGGCAAGAATACATTACCACTGGATCACTCAAATTCTTCACAATCGCCAGCCGTGGCCCCCTCCGTCAGCTAACCAAAAGGAATTTACCCATTCAAGCTCTTCTTGCAGCCACGGATCATCCAGGGTAGCGGCAGCATCAAATCCGTGGTCCCCCTCTTGTGTCACTAAATGATATTTTGTGGAGGGGCTCACCCGCCGTAAAATACTCAAGAACCGACGTGTACCTTCAATGGGGACTGCAGAATCGTTTTTCCCGTGGAAAATGGCGAGTGGAGGCAGTATTGACTGGTTGTAATCACCCATGTGTTTCGCACGGGTCTCCATCGTCTCCAAGACGAACAATTCGGGCTCAGTACCCAGGAAGTCTAAGAATCGCCCAGTTTGAACGGCGGCTAAAGCAGCCTCCAGTCGCTCAGGGGGATCCGCTGCGGTGATGGGACCTCGTTTTGAAGCTTCACTCAAGAAGCTATCCACCGCATCGTGTGCATAATTAGGTACTTGAACTATCGGCTTGTGAAATTCCCTTGTGTAGTGAGCGGACTTCATATCAAGCATTGGGTAGAGACATATCATCGCCTTCGGCTTGGCGCAGCCACCCAAGACGGACTGAATGGCGAGATAAGCACCTAATGATTCCATTTAGATTGGTCGCGTATCTCATTAAAGTTCCAGTGACACTCACCTGCGCTTTCTCCGATAAGGAGAAGCTGGGTATAGTCTATGGAGACATCTTTTTTTCCGGCTGCTGCGAGGCATGTACTTGGGCCGCCAGCATGGAACCATTTCCAAAACTCATTCACATCGCGCAGGATATCGACACCCCTCGCTTCTGGGAGTAGTCGATAATCTGGGCTGACAATGATGGCGGACTCTAGCTCCGCGTAATCAAGGATCCATTTCGAGAACCACGCGGGAAAAAGACTCGAACCAGTAATCTCCCCAGCATCTTGTTAGTTTCAATCGTACCAGCAACTATAAAGCCGATGGATACTTACCAGAAAGCCTCCGTGGACTCTGACTATGACAGGTCGCGGTGTGCGGGTTGCTTGACGTTTGGGGACAATAACATCCACGCCAATGTCATATCCGCAACTATGATAAGTAGTCTTAAAGATATCGAAAGGGTCGAAATTCTCTTTTGGCACGCTCAGGAGCAGATCGACGAGCGCTTGGAATTTGTCGTGGCGGTCGCCCGCACTCGAACACTCCATGATGTAAGGTGAAAGATGGGAATACCAGGACGAATCTTGAAGCATGACCAGGCCCCCCTAGCTACTAAAAGCAGAGGGTGGTAGCTTTACTTAGCGCCGCGCACGGAATTACAGCTCTTATTTCCTCTCTCGGATATGGCACAATACCCGCCCCAAGTACAAGGTGGGGCATATGGAACGTATTGATTGAGCTCATATCTAGACCACATGGAATCGCCTAGCATTAATTAATGTGATAGACACTTCGTTGATCTAGGCACTATGATACCGGAGTTTTTGATGCAGAGCATGAAAAAGAGGCTACTCTACTAGTTATTACGTGGATGCGGTCGAGTACTAGCTGATCCCAGCGAAGGATAAGACTCATGTCAGTGTTAACCATTTTTAAATATTTGTATATCTTTAGTCTACAGCCAAATTCAGAGCTTCCTTTTGTGTCCTCTTTTGATTCCTTGGTATAGCTTCGTTTCGATCCTCTCAGCGCATTCTACCACGTTCAGATCTTCCGGAGTCTATTAGTCTCAACATACGTAGTCCTAGGAGCAGGATACAACTTACCACCATATGGTAGAATTTGTGTAGCCATTATAGCACCAATTTGATTTTCGCGGTCGGCAAACCAGAAAAGATTCGCAAGACCTTCCCAAGACCCGACACCAGCAGGCCGACCGGTCTCAGTCGGAAAGTGACTGACTGAGAACCCCAGCCCCCAGCCTTCCGTATGATCATCAGGCATTGGGACAAGCGGTGTACTATTAGCAAGCTCGGGTTTCGCGCACGGGATACAAATGTTGCTATACCGAGGCTTATCAGGGATTTGATCCTTAAACATGTCTGAAGACACGGTCTCGTCAGTCGCTCTATCTTGTCACAGATGCTGAGGTAGACTGACCTTCGACTGTTTCCTTCTGGAGAACTCGAAACCCCGATGCTGAATCGACTCCGTCATTCAAGAGAGACCCAATCAGTTCTATGAAACATCAGCGGAATGGCTCTACGCCGTCATTGGGGGTAGCTCTGACTCCTCATTTGGGCTGGCTTTCCAAAACATCCATGGCCGCCAGCGCAGAAGCGCATTCTATCCGCACTGGCACCGGGCAACAATGGTTCCCGATACAAGTGATCGACTCTGGAGAGCGAACCATTTGGGCCGCGCCGGTGCATATACGCTAAATTTCTTTTGAGTCGCTCCGAGGGAAAGAATGTGATGTCCCTCATTTCTAGAGGATCAAAAATGTTCTGTCGGACGTATTGCTCCAACTCCTGTCCAGTCACTCGCTCAATTGCAATGCCAACCCACTCCATGGAAGTCCCATACTGGAATTTTTCGCCAGGCTGATTCACAAGAGGGCGTGACATTAAATCCGACAGATTACCACCAAAGTCATCAAAACCGACAGGACGACCGTAATCAGCTAGCTTCTCGTCCTCGAAAGCATACCCAAATCCAGCTGAAAAAGTAGAAACTGAGTATAAGGAGTAGTTAAAAAACTCAATGGTGTTGACTTACAGGTATGATTTAGCAACATCCGTAAAGTGATTTTTTGCACTTTTTCTTCCAGTTCGAATGTGTTGTCTTGACTCTTCTTTAGAACTTTCACCTTGCCAAGCTCAGGGCACAAACGTTCTAATTGGTCCCCATCATCAAGCTGGAGCTTTCCCTGCTCAACAAGTTGCATACAAGCCACAGAACAGATGAGCTTAGTGAAAGAAGCCAACCAGAAGATAGTGTCAGAGTCCATGCTCTCCTGTGACCCAATGCCTCGACTACCCGCATATTGCTCGTAGATTGGTTCTCCGTCAGCTCGAAAAGCAACATACACCAACCCGGAAATCCTGGGCTGGTCGCCGGCAACAAATTCCCCCACAATATCTTGTATCTCTCCCTGCATATCGGCGCTCATGATGAGAACTCAGCTCTCCTGATAACACTACAGCAGGTGACACACAAACGTTGGAACACTCTTGACAAGCTTCTTTTTGCATGCATGCAAATCACCATAGAGTACAAATACACCGATGAATCGTCAGGATCTGCCCATCCCACTAGCGGCTTCACTCTAGCTCGGGTTCATAATAAGATCCACGTGATTCTAGATATACAGCTAGGTGGTGCCCCTCTTTTCCCAAAAATAAATTGACTTGTATCAATAGGGAATCTCAAATAATAAAGCACGTCTGGGAGCAGTGGGTGGGCAAGGCGGGGCCAAGTTGGAGCTACCCAACCTTGTGCAAATTGCCTGTTTGGGTAATTACAGAAAGGAACCGAGGCTTGTCAACGATTAATCCAGAACAGGGAAAGTAGATAAGTTTGGGAATCGTCAGATCAGAAGATTACTACTACAAAAGCAGCGTTTACAATCCCTGGGATCTAGTTTGGTAGTCAGGTGTTTCGTAACCAAGACCATACTACTACAGCCATCATGTCCCGAGAAGTCGAATATCGCTGGGTCGACGGGCCCGTGGGGAATATGCTCCGTTCATCCGGCCTTGCTACCACAGCTACCGTGCCACTTGCTAGAAAGCTTGTCATCACAACAGGGCATGTCGGTGTTGATATTCAGACTGGAGAGCTAGTGACAAGTTCAACTGAGGCTGAGTTCAATGCTATCTTCGACTGTCTCGATCTCGCCCTGTGTAACGCCGGCGTTTCAGGCGGCTTGTCATCGGCACACAAACTAGTCGCCTACTTCACAAGACCTGATGATGAGTCTACGCTACTCGCTATCTTCCGAAAACGCTACCCTCGGGCTACTCCGACTTTGACTTCCGTGGTTGTTGCAGCATTGATGAATCCCGGGGTGCATTGTGAGGTTCAAGCCGAAGCGATAATTATGGATTGAGTTTCCTTACGGCATGAGCACAAACAGGAGCTGGTCCCCTACCAAATTAAGCAAGGAGAGATAAGGTCGTGGTTCCCTTAACTACTTGATATAGTAAAACATTCCTCTAGCTGGAATTGGCATAGCATATTAAATATACCTGAAATCTGTTTAGATTCTTATCTAAAGTCGTATGTGGCTTTCTTATATCACATGTCAATACTAAACCAAAAGCAGTGACATCTTTATGATCAACGTCGATTTGAAGGTTTCTCTTCGCATATTTTTACCGGAACTGTAGCTGTAACGTAGTATTTCTTGCCTAGTTCTGGTAGTCTTATGTGCCATTGCTTTGACCCTAAGGATCAGGTAAGTTGCGATAGGGGTTTTTCGGATCTGCACGCTCTTCCTCCACGGACGGCAATGTCTTCACAACCTTCGCAGGTGCCCCTAAAGCAACCGAGTATGGGGGTAGGCTTTTGGTAACTACAGCGCCAGCTCCCACAGTGCATCCGCGGCCTATAGTGACGCCAGGAAGAATGATTACATTTCCCCCGATCCAACTATCATCTTCGATACGGATAGGATGACCGAATTCCACAAACTTGATACGAGACAACACGCTAGTCTCATGCCCAGCTGTATAGATATGAACATTGGGGCCCATTTGTACACGGTCTCCGATGATGACTAAACTGGTGTCGAGAACCAAAAGACTATTCGCACGTTAGCTCGGCACATTTTGCTGCTTGATATATGAAATAACTGGTGAAAACAAGTAGACGGTGGGAGATATGACAACTTGACCTCCATCCATCAGTTCTCGCACGTACCCAAAATTGATGAAGCAAGCATCGCCAACGATAATGTTGCAGCCGTAGTCAGGCGTGAATGGCGCCTCAATAACAGTTCCTTCGCCAACCTTGCCGCAGATCTTTCTTATGAGCTCATCTCTCTTCGCAAATGACTCTTCCTGGGTTCCAATATTGGGATTCAAGTTGTTGAAGTTATACGAAGCGCCTCTTGCCAAGTGGCGTTTCTCTACCAGCGCAGGGGTTGATGGATTATAGCTGCGCCCGTGGTTAATGATCAACTTTGTCGGAAGTCGACTTCATCGGAGGCAACTGAACGAAAGACACGTACAGCATGCCAGATATCATCTTCTCGTAGTCATCATTGTTGGATGGCGTACCCCGGAGCGTCTTGGCCAAGGCGATAATCTCTTCATTCTTGCTGATGGATGCCATCGCGACTGGTCTAGACCTATGACACAGGGTTTCGAATCTAAGTGATAGGACAGTGACTTGGTCTGCTACTCTTCAAGTTAACAAGGCGAGCCGGTCATTTCGGTTGTAGGAGGGATAAATACTTGCAAAGCATAAGATTTACTCGAAACAGCAAAACCGCTCCTCTCCACGGGGGTAAATTACCGGATTAGGAAATTACCAAGTTGTGCCACCTTTGGTCTTAATTTTTTCTGGACAGCCCCGCACGCTACGTGTAGCTGAGACTTATCTCCATCAAGTTGCTTACTAGTTTGGCGTCCCAGAGACCCAGCGTCGGTTGAATGGACGAGTCGTTCCCTGGTACTCACTGGAGATAACAGTCAATCTTGGCAGCTATTGCGGCTGGCTTTATCAAATCCCCCCAGTCGCTATCTTCTAAACTCCCCGCATTCCCCGCAGAATTGTTATCTGTGGAGTGCATGGGTAGAAGGATCCTTGTCGCCTAGCAGGCCTATCACTTAGCCCTTCGCTAAAGTCTACTGAATAGCGTGCACCTAGTCCTTGACTCGAGACTGTTGTACACACACCATGCAGATTTATGTTGCCGTAATAGCCGTTTGTAGTTGGTACCAACTCCTAGACTAGCCACTCACTCAACGCAAAGATTGCGATGTGTGGGAGAGCGACAAAATACTTCCTTCGAAGTACGTAGTCAATAAAGAGCTGCCTCGACGCTTGATAACTAGCTGTGTCTACTCTTCCCTAGGGTCTTTCTTCACGACAGTTCTGTATTTGCCACAGTTTCTTCTAATCTTTCTCTTACCGATCGTTAGATTTCTGCCCAACATGTCTGAACCAAATAACGAGATCAATGAAACAACCAAAGCAACTCGTGTAGACTCTGCACTGGAAGTAGGCAAGTCAGAGTTTATAGATGATAATGTTCTCCTCGCGCAAGGCCATAGCCCAGTCTTGAGACGTTCATTTGATCTTCTTGGCTCCCTAGGTCTTGGCTTTAGGTAAAGACCGCACCCGAGAGCGTTGGAGAGCCAACTACTGATGCCATTATTGTAGCATTACCAACTCTTGGCTTTCATATGCCAGTTGCTTTGGGCAAAGCTTGCTCTATGGAGGTCCTCAGGCTACTGTCTTCGGGCTTATAGTCGCGTGCTTTGTACAATGGGCAATCACAGCAGGCATGGCTGAGCAAGCCTCGGCATTTCCGTCCTCAGGAGGTTAGTTACATCCTAATGTCTCGAGAACGATCAACGTTCTATGACTATTGTGTTCAATTCATTGACGAAATACACAGGACAATACCATTTCACGTACATTATTGCCAAAGAGAAGAATCGCCGATTTGCTGCCTTTGGAGTGGGCATGCTTAGTGTCTTTGGCTGGCTCATTATTACCTGCTCGGGCATATCCAACAATGTGCAGGGTATTATCGGGATGATGATCTTCGCGAACCCTGATTACGAGACGAAACAATGGCATTCATACCTGATGTATGTCGCTTTGATTCTCGTAACACGTAAGTGTAGGCACTTTCCGAGCTCAGCATACATGCTAATAAACGCAAGTGATTCCTATCTTTACCATACCTCAGCGTCACCTCGGCAAATGGACACAAATGTGTCTGTACCTCTCCGTTGCTGGGTTCCTAATCGTCACCATAGTGCTATGTGCTATGACAGACTCTTTCAACAGCGGCGAATTTCTTCTGACGTTTGACGGCGTTAGTGGATGGCCCAGAGGCGCGGCTTGGGTCATGAGTGTTGGTAACGCGATGTATGCCTTTGCTAGTACCGACGCCATCATTCATATCGCCGAGGAGATCCATCATCCAAGCAAAGGAATACCTAAAGCCATGAACCTAACTATGATAATTGGTCTCGTCACTTCGGTACCTTTCATCGTCGTTATGATGCTTGTTATCAAAGACGTCGATGCTGTTCGCTCCGCTCATCTCCCCAGTCTGGAGCTATTCTATCAAGCCACTGGCAGTAAAGAAGCTGCACTGGGCCTTCAAGGCCTATTGACAGTGCTATTCTATAGTAAGTATCTCCTTTTCTAGGAAGCAAAATTGGGCTAATGTTCTTCAGCATGCATGCCAAGCCAGTGGATCACTTGCGGACGGCTGATCTGGGCCTTTTCACGCGATGTAAGTGTTTCTGTCGTCCGGTTAATTCCCGCTCACTCACCATTTTCAAGAACGGTCTTCCTTACTCTCACTACTGGAATCATGTTCATTCAACTTATGAATTCCCTGTCCGCACAACACTCCTGTCTGTAGTCTTCTGCATCATATACGGACTGCTCTATATCGCTAGTTCGCAAGCCTTCAACTCCATCATAACAGCAGCTGTCCTCTGCGTCAACATATCCTACGCTATTCCCGCAGGAATTCTACTCTTAAATGGGCGTGAGAAGAGGCTTCCCCGACGTCCCTTCAATCTTGGCTTGTTCGGTTATTTCTGCAACGCGTGGGCTCCGCTTTGGATCACCACAATTGGAGTCTTTATCTGTTTCCCAAACTTCCTCCCTGTCGACGCCGGAAACATGAATTAGTAAGTCACTTAATCCCCATAGCTATTCAAGATGGTCACTAACGTTGCACTCTTCAGCGTCGTGGTAGTTTTGGGGTTCCTAGGTCTGGTGATTCCAGCTTTGTGGTATACTGTTCGCTCGAAGTTTGATGGTCCCGCCATAGATTGGGATGCTTTGAACTCCATTGAATATGAGCATTGATTACATTTTCCTAAGATTTTCTGGAGCCTGCAGCCTCCCGACTGGGGCATTGTACAGTATTATCTGTGGGCAGAACTTAAGTACTCCGGGCGGCAGTTTCGAGCACCTCAGCGTGCTAAAATGACCACCATGTAGCTTTGATCACTAGATATGATGTACGATATATTTACTACTGTGACCTAATGTGGTTGGACAAGTTCTTGGTTAATGCATTCACAATTTGCCAGCTCCTGTTGAAACTTTGACCCGTACATGCAGTTCAAAACAAATTTTCAGTCCAAGCACTGCGTGTATCTAACGGACTACAAAGATTAAGTCAGGAGGCCGGAGGAAAAGAAAATGATCTGAAACAAGATTTCATAAGTAGCTTGACCGTAAGATTATCGTAACACTGCCATGAAAGCTTGCTTCGCTTCACTGTCTCGGGGTGAATCATTTAGATTACAACATGCTTGATGATTGAAAAGTATGACGTGGTAAATGACTAAACAGATAAATACAACTTGGGAGTGGCTTATTAGAGTTTGCTCTTGCTCGGTCTTTTCATAGTTCTCAACTCCTGATTCGCTGTTTGTGCGTTTTGGACACCCTGCTCCAGAGCACCATCAATTGCCGCGCGCCACCCATGAGCCCAGTCTGCAGAAGCGAAAAGAACATCCCCATGCCTACTCTGAAGCTCATCTTGATACTTGGACATGTATCCTGGCTGCCACCATGCTGGACCGCCTTGGGACCAAGGGTCAGTTGACCAGTTATGAAATAGCTGAAAAGCCCCCAGTTAGCATGTTATTGACAGTGTAATTATGAATGGAGTGGGTAGTACCAAACGCTTGATATCCATCGGATGCAGCTTTTTAAAGGACTGAATGGCCTTTTCTGGTTCTTTTTCTGGACAGAACTTATCGCGCTCATCGGTTCCGAAGGCAACCAGGTGTACGTCACCATTCGGCAGTACGCCATCGCTATAGCCGTACATGAGGAGACCCGGGAAATGGCAGCCATTCCACGTTTCCAGCTCAGGATTGGCGACGTCGGCATGAATCTTGGTCATTTGATTGACATGGCCAATGTCGATGGCCTCTTGGCGAACCTTTGATAGAGGTGGCGAGAACGTAACGTCCTTCAGAACGTTCAAGGGAATTGTTGAGATGACCTTACGAGCACGGAAGATACCAGAGTTTTTCGATCGCACAGTAATACCACCAGTTCCAGATAGCTCTTGCCGGATCTCCGCGATCGGGGTTGCGAAGCTATACTCGAGGCCATTCGAGACAGCATCCTTGAACATCCGATTCGCCAGCTCCGTCTGACCATCGCGGAGCTTGTACCGTAACCAAACGTCAGCAAAGTTATCGCTGTTGTGCATGAGGAGAGCGTGTGATCTGATCATGTCCCATAGTCCGGAATTCTTCATGTTTCCACCGGAAATATGAAGTAACAACGAAACTAGCAGCCCTTGTTCCTCAGCCGTCAGTTTGTGCTTGATCTGTTCAAAACGGTCGTGACACGAGAGCTGATCCCATTTCTCGACTGTTGTACGGTCGACTATCCGATTGTCGAGCATCGCGTGTGGTAAAGGACAGAGTGTACGTCCGTACTGTCCATCCACGTTGACGAAGAGGTCCCAAGCCTTAGCTTGCATCGCACCGGCCTCCTCGTGACTCAATCTTCTGGGTTCAGCCCCTGGCATAAAACTTCGTCAGCGAAATCTTCTAGATTTAGTATGGAACAAAGAGATATTCCAACCCACCTGGAACATTGAGAGTGTAGTACCCATCCGATTTATTGGGACTGCCGGTGGTTATGAGATCCCGATCCATCTGATACCTGGTCATCTCGCGGAAAAGAAAGCCCATGTGATGTGTGACCCATGTGCCACCCATCTCGTAAAGAAATCCTATACAATACTTCTGTCAGAAACATTATGTGTCGTTCTGGAAGTGATTATGGCCTCACCGTCCATGTCTGCAGTGTAAGTGCGCCCGCCAATTCTGTCCCGAGCTTCCAGAAGTAGAACGCGATGACCTATTAACAGTTTAGAGTTTTCTCGACAGCTTTGGATAAGATCAGTCCGTACCATAGTCACATAGGTCCCTGGCAGCAGCCAAGCCAGCGTATCCAGCGCCAATGACGATTACATCAAAGGTTTCATCGCGGTGAAGCAGTTTAGAGCTCGGAGGAGAAACAAAAGCATCGGTGCGAATACCGGGTCGGACACCCGTTCCGTGCTCCCACACGAAGCCGTCTTTTGTTTGGGAAACCATCTTGAGACTTTCGAAGTTACCTCGCAAATACTCAGCTGATTGCAATAGCCAGGTGATGGAGGCTCGATATGTGCGAGTTGAAGCAGTAAAGACTAGCCTTGTGAAGATCTAAGCCAAGACAAACTCCAGTATCAATACTTGCAACAACTGCTTAGACTCAATGTCCGGTTCAACGTAGGGCCACAATTTCAAGATTGCCGTAGAAAGCTCCAAAGATCAGCCCACAGTCTGGTCTGTCAGTTAGCTCTTTGAAAAAGTCGCCGCTAACGCCACGCCCAGCTCGAAATGCTCCTTTTACCTGAATTGGAAATACTCCCAACTCACATGCAACTACAAAAGTCTACATGCGGTAACTAACCCACAATGGAAATAGCAGACCCTCCTCCTCCCACCATTTACGCCTTTGGGCATTTTCCATGTCGCAATTTATGCAGAGCCATGATGATCGTTTTCTCCACGTGGAAGACGAGACCTGTAGATGCTCTTTTCTTTGGAGACCATGACGATTGGCTTTTGGAAATACTCAAACTCGAGTCGTGCAGTTTGCGAATTTATCATTTCTTATTTCTTCCAATAGCTTTAAGTCCGCCCTGCGCTCAACACCGACACAAGACAAACGCTCAATTATCACACTTTATAGCACAAAGTCCACCGACATCTGTGCCTTGAAAGCAAAAAAGAAACAAAGAGATAAGACATAATATTCATCATGGGTGTCGATTACAAAGGCATTGACCTATCCGGCAAGACTGCCATTGTCACCGGTGCCTCAAGGTATGCGACCGTGAATTGGATCAAGCCCCCATTAACACAATATCACTAACGGCGACAGGGGTCTCGGTGCTGGTATTGCCATCCTCTTAGGAAAGCGCGGTGCCAATGTCGTTGTGAATTATGTCTCAGAAGGCAGCCGGGAGCGTGCTGAAGAGGTCGCCAAAACGGTCCAAGCAAACGGTACCAAAGCCATTGTGGTTCAGGCCAACGTTAGCAAAATCGACCAAGCTCCGAAGCTGGTCGAAGCTGCCTTGAAGATTAGCACTACTGGAAAAATTGAAATCTTGATACATAAGTAAGTCTAAGAGAAGCCCTACCAAGCACGTTGCAATTACTAACACCACAATCTCAGCGCGGCACAAGGCAATGAAGCCAACTTGGTGGACACGACCGAAGAGTTCTACGATAGACACTTCGACGCAAACGTAAAGGGTCCTATCTTTTTGACAAAGGCTGTTGAGCCACATCTGCCAAAGGGTGGCCGTATCGTATTTATTTCGTCTGCAGGCGCCCGACTCGGCGTTGCTGGTCAGACTGTCTACGCTGCTACTAAAGCTGCTAACGAGGCCCTATGCCGCACCTGGGCCAAGGAGCTTGGTCAGAGCCATGGAATTACAGTCAACTCGGTGAACCCCGGGCCCATTGCCACAGGTAGGTCTTTCTATCAGCCCCTTTCAAAATGCTAGCAAACGTGGAGGCTAATTTCATTTAGACCAATGGTTCCAGTCCGATGAGCAGTTCCTCAAGGATATGCAACCCCTTATTGAGTCAACTCCGGCAGCTGCACGTGTAGGAGAGGTGGACGATATCGCGCCGCTTGTTGCGTTCTTGTGCTCAGATGACGCTAAGTGGACGACAGGAGCTACTCTGTCTGCCAACGGTGGGCTTTATAACTAGTCATACGTCCCTCATAAATGCATAAGTAACTTGACGATCTTCTATTTTGATTTTGGATGTTAAGAGAACGGAAATACTATTTTCTTCTTGATATTTCCTATCATAAGATTACTCACAGCACGAGACATTTAACTCAGCTCCATCAAGTAAACCTAACTAAGCCGCTATCTCTGAGCTCGGACCGACAGCATCCTTTCCATGGAATGCAGGCATGACAAGTGATCTTAGTGTGGAGTGTCCATTTTTGTGGCGAAGTGTCCGTAGTTGGCGCGGGGCGTGTCGTCAACGCAACTTACATGTACACACCATGATAACCCTCGAGTCATGGTTAATCCCGCCCAAAAGTTGGGGTTGCTGAGTCATTGAGCATAAGTCTGGTACCGTTCCCTTGGACCCTGTATATTTCCCCTCAAAGTAAATTGTTTTGCCCTGTCAACGCCAATCCCCGGGATTCAATGAGAAGCGTCCACAGGAAGCGTCCAGGCCGATCATGCCTCTAATGGCAGCAATATTGCGCTGCAACCGTTAACTCTTGAGGCGAAAGCAAATGTCCCCAAAGATGACACAGTCTAAAGCTCCTCGCGAATTCAAATTCGTGGGAGCTTTCAGTCGCAAACACTCGCGCAGGAGAGGGCCGAACAAAACGACTGTAGCAACACCGAAGCCTTCGCAGCCGGCCGCGCCGCCGACGCCAGCCCCGAGCGACAATGCGACCAACAATTCGATCCACCAGCAGGCTGACCGGGCAGCGGCAAATGTCTTGATGGACATGCAAATTGATCCCGGCGAGCCAGTTCCCGCTCCCGCTGGTGATATGGAACAGAACGACTCCACCGATGCAGCAATTCCTGTCGTCCCGAACCTCAATGAGCTTGGAGATTTAGGACTACCAGCTGATGTCGCCAATTGGTATTTCGATCCACCTTTCAATCTTTTCACCGACTTCGATTCTGGCTTCAGTATGCCGACCGACATGTCATCGTGTTACTGCAAAATACCCTTCTTCCCAGATCCTAGCGGAGTTGCGCCGTTTGAACAGTTAGAAGATTCCCCTTCCACAGAGGCTTCGAATGCGTGTGCTCGTCCAACAGTTCACCAACCCGACGGCGGAGAAGTGAATGCAGAGGCCGTACAAATGCCCCCGCCCGACCAAACGGAAGCAATATCATTACCATTCAACAATGTCGATGGTCCTGGAGGCAATATTAGCCATACAATATCTCAGCTACTCACACGCTGTAAGTAATCTTATACCTTTGCTACGTGCATTGATAAAGACGGAGATTCTAACGAGCAGTAGATGACAAGGAATTCTGCGTTCTCCCCCTCACTCACGACTTCGACGCAAACCCGTTCCGTTTTGATTCCAAGACTGGCCAAGGCTCCCAGCTCCTTCTTCACTGCATCCTTGCTGTGTGCTATAAACATATTAGTCGCGACACAGGGGCATACGGACAAGAAGCAAAATCACATAAACGCAAAGCGTTCGAGATGTTAAAAGATATTGAAAATCATGACAGCAATCCTGTTCAAGCTAACTCTCTGGATGCTCTTCTAATTCTGATGACTCTGGATGTAGGTGTTTCCAAGCACTCAATGATCGAAGTCTTTGACTGACCCAGAGATAGTGCGCAACATCCGCACGAGGGCCATGGATGTGGTATCTCCAACGAGCACATAAAATGATCCAAGCGACTGCATCAAATAACGTAGCAGGAACACCTCGAATTCAAGCTCGGATCGAGATGTTAGTTTGGTACGTTGGAATTCCCCATAGATAGTATTGAAAACAAACTTACACGCATATCAGGTGGGACGTCACTCTAGCATTAACCTCTCGGCAAGGCTGTGTTCTCTCCGAATCTACGACCATGAGTCTCCTGGCCCCTGCCGATGAAGGCGGCAGCACACTCTTCTTCAGTATCTCTGGCTGTCCTCGAGAACTATTCACCTACATGATCCGGCTGGCGGCTTACGCGAGAGAGTTTGAAGTCGTCAACAACATGACGTGCGTATTCTTTGATATGAAACACATTAATAGTGTTCGACAAAGTATACAAGATTGGAAGAACGACCGACTAGATGAGACCAATGATGATGATAAAGATTCTGGAGTCACACGCATGGACGCAATGTCAGTGAGCGACCTACAAAGTAAAGAGGACTTGTACCATTGTGCGGAGGCTTGGAGATATGCGTTACTGGTATATATTGAGAGAGTGTTTAACCGAGCGCGGCAGACGGCGTCTTCAATGTTAGAGCTCCTGGCAAGGCGAACTATCAACCACGTCACGGCCTGTCGTCGCAGCTCCATGGTTCAAAAACAATTGCTACTTCCTGTTTTTCTGGCGGGCTGCGAAACGTCAGATCAGAGTCTGCAGGATCAGGCGCGCGATTATTGCAATTGGTGGGACGAGAGAACGCGGTACGGTATGTTCGCGACAGCGACTGGGCTGATGGAGGAAATTTGGGTTAGCAATGATTCTTCTTTGTGGTGGGGAAGTATCTTGGATCAAAAAGCTCGCGAAACTGGTTCTGCGCAAGTGCCTCGACAATATCTTTTTGGATAAGCGATGGTGCTTTTCAGATTCAGAACATATTTTTAAAATCCTTGTGTTTTCACTCCTTACGTTGTAGGTCGACAAGGTAGTGGTTGGTGGTGTATTCATAACTTTTTTTGTCAACAAGCAAAACATGGGAATTACATCTTTTTACCAAACACAGGTCTTTTATTTGAATCAATTTTGGCAATTATTTCCTACGCCATTATCCTTTTCCCCTAGAGCCTTACAAGGGGGTGGTAGACCCAATTCTAGCCTAACTTAGTTATTTGGGTTGTCCAGATATATCTTCTAAAACTTTCGTATTCATTGACTGCATATGTATTGACGTTGAGATTTTACTGTCTATTTGATGCTATCTTTGAAACGACCGAAAGAAAGATGAAGAAAAGCAAGAGGTCAAAGAAGACTTAGCCATCGTCAGTTCGCTCCGGCTCTGCAGATCGAACCAGACTGCTCAGCCAAGATCATCAGTACTGGAAGATCCCGATACGCTTCCCAACATTGATACGTATGCTGAAAGTAGTAATATCCATCAAATTCCATGTGTGTCATCAGGTTGCCGAATCTCCGCCTCTTCCCTCCTCTTCATTTGGGTGTGGATGCAGCGTCATGCTGTCTTGCCTAAACAGGAAATTCGGCAACCACAATATCTACCGATTGCACGTTGAAGGGCCTTTGCATATGCAAGCAATAGCTTCTAGTGAATTGATTAATACCCTCCACTCTGTATGTCTTGATGCTTTTTTATTCGTATCAAGGACAAGATAGATCTGACTTACTCCGTGCCGTAGCAATCGTCTGCAAGTATCTAACAACAACTACATCACCGCAAACATGGCAACTATGGATCAGATCTTTGCTGCTTACGACAAGCGACAAGCAGCATGGGAGAAGACCACCGAGTCGAATCCCTTTGCCAAAGGCATTGCTTGGGTTGAGGGCGAGTACGTCCCCCTCAAGGATGCGCGCATTCCGCTGTTGGACGAAGGCTTTATGCACTCGGATTTGACATACGATGTCCCCGCGATTTGGGACGGCCGCTTTTTCCGTCTTGAAGACCACATCGACCGACTGGAAGCCAGCTGCAAGAAGATGCGACTGCGCTTCCCCATCTCTCGCGATGAGATCAAGAAAATCCTTCTAGAGATGACTGCCAAAAGTGGCATTCGGGATGCTTTTGTCGAGTTGATCGTCACCCGAGGCATGACTGGCGTCCGCGGTGCTCGTCCCGATCAACTCATGAACAACAGACTGTACATGTTCATTCAACCTTACGTTTGGGTCATGGATCCGCCCATTCAAAAGACTGGTGGAAAGGCCATTGTGGCGCGTACAGTCCGCCGCGTCCCTGCTGGTGCTATCGATCCTACCATCAAGAATCTACAATGGGGTGATCTGGTCCGTGGTCTTTTCGAAGCCTCTGACCGCGGCGCCACATATCCCTTCCTTACAGATGGAGACGCCAACCTCACCGAGGGCTCAGGCTTCAACGTTGTAATTATCAAAGATGGCGTGCTTTACACCCCCGATCGAGGCGTTTTGCAAGGCATTACTCGCAAGAGTGTCATTGATGCCGCCCACGCCAATGGTTATAAGATCCTCGTTCAAAATGTACCGATTCAAGCCGTCTACGAGGCGGACGAGATTCTCATGTGTACTACCGCCGGGGGGATCATGCCCATCAGCCATCTTGATGATGTTCCGGTCAAGAGCAACGGCGTTGGACCTATCACCAAGAAAATCTGGGATACATACTGGGCAATGCACTACGATGATAGATATAGCTTTGAGGTCGATTACAAGGGCAACTAAGCAAAGGCTATGGTTGAGAAGACGCCAGCATCCTGTAAATCGCCTTGGGTAATAAGAAAGATTAAAAAAAAATATACATCAGTTCAGACTTATACCAGTAATGAACAATTTCTCATACTGCACAAGATTGTCCAAGAATACATGCCATTCTCTTTCGATATAGATAGATCAGATCTCAACGGCGTGTACATGTAAGGTAGTCTTCAAGCAGTAATCGGGTGGCGCCGACAACAGCTGTGGGTTCTGAAAAGGGGCTGGAGTTACGCCCAGAGAGCGCTGGAAATACTGCGCAGCGCTGAGAAGAGCGCTAATGTCAGCCGCCAACCGCCTGCAGCGACTTTGCAGGGGGAAAGTGGCGCTGTTCTGTTCTGGTGGAGAAAAAGAGATTACCTAAATTGGTATTTTCACACCAGCAACAATTTCCTATTTGGGTATTTACACGGCTTCCCTGCCACAGCTACCCTGCTCTCCCGCTGCTCACGATCGTTCTTTGGATTGAAACTCGTACGACAAGTCCCGGCCGCTAGTGTAGCTATAGACAATAGATTCCGTGTCTGTCTAGTGTTTTGGAGTTCAAAATGAAGGTCAAAATGGCCTACAGCCGTTGACGGTTCCCAGCAAAGATCCAGAAAACAAGAAAATGGCTTCGTTAACTCGGGATGATATTGTCGTAGTTGGGTAGGTTTAATTAACTACTAACCCAAATGATTATCTGTTCAGCGTTAACAAAAAGACAGGGCGGGAATAATTGGACTAAATGTCGCCCTCGCGTTGGCTGAGCGAGGATTCGGTCGGCACATAACTATTGTTGCCGAATACATGCCTGGTGACACAGCCCCCGACTTCACATCTCCATGGTATGTTTTAATGACCCGGGCTTTGTCCAGTGTGATTAACTCGACTAAACAGGGCCGGCTGCAACTTCTCGGCGATATCTGGTACGGATGAAAAGGCTTTGAAATGGGATCGCGCTGGCTATTCGCATCTTATGAAGCTAGCTTCCAAAGAGCCAGAGCTTGCGTTTGTCAAAAGAACGCCTTCGATCGAATATTGGGATGAGAATGTGCCACGAGAAAAAATCAAGTTTATGGAAAGCTATCTGGAAGATGTTAGTTTCCCCCCCTATTCTCAAGGTCCAACAATGAGCTGACTCTTCCAGTTTAAAGCTATCCCTGCAGACCAATTACCTAGCGGGGTTGGTTTTGGATGTTCGTTCACTACGCTCACCTTGAATGCTCCGAAGCATCTGGTGTACTTGCGTAACCGATTGCAACATGAATATGGCGTGACTTTCATACGCAAGCGGCTAGCCAGCGTGGAGAATGCCTATGCCTCTAGTTCAACTAAGGTAGCTTTTATTTGCGTTGGCAATGGAGCAAAGACTATGCCCGGCGTCATGGATCCTAAATGCTTCCATACGAGAGGACAAGTAGTCCTAGCTAAGGCCGAAGCCATCAATACTAACATCATGAGGCATGGGACGGGATATGAGACATATGTGATCCCTCGACCCTTCTCTAAAGGCCATGTTGTTCTCGGTGGCTATATGCAAAAAGGAAACAAGTATGTCCTTATTAGTTGCTTTGAGGGATGGCCATGACTGATCTCTTGTTCAACTTAGTGACCCTGCCACCTATTCTGCTGAAAGCGATGACATACTCGATCGAACAACAAATCTGAGCCCGCAGCTGCGAGAAACCGGGTTTGATACAATTGCCGCCTTCGCTGGCATGCGCCCCTCTCGCGAGGGCGGCGCAAGAGTAGCGCGAGACTGCATCGTTGTTGAGGGAACGGAGAGGCCACTGGTGTATAACTACGGGGCTGGCGGCACAGGGTACCAGGCTGGCTTTGGCATGGCTATCGACTCAGTCGCCTTAATAGACGACATACTTGCGGATATAGACCAAAATTCCCGCGCATCTCGTTTGTAGCTGATAGTTGATTTTCTTGAGTAGTACTGAATGTTATATCACCCCATAAAACAACAGATCATCAAATACCAGGTATTGCCAACAACCCAATGCCTCAATTGTGGTTGACTTTCTCCAAAACTTAGTTCGAGCCAACACAATTGCCCATAGCATGCACGTAAAGTCACATCGCTTTTTGAGAAATGTCGCGTCTTCTGATATACCTTCACTAAGGGGGGATGCGGGCACCTGTGGAGAACTTCATCCCATTCCTGATGGACACTAGCTCCCCATGCAGACAAAATACCAGATCGTCGTTCGCTGATTTCACCGGTAGAACCTCAATGCTGGTAGGTAGATAGTCACTAGGTACAAAGAAATGCCTGGTGTATCGCCCGTCCTGAAGTTCGTTGAGGTCGATACTTGAGACCCAAGAGTCTTCATATAGAAACACGAAACGTTTGCATTCTGTGCTATAGCCTAGAACGTGTTTGCAGTGCTTCGATATCATGGTACCTGAGGGCGCTATTGTCGATGACTTTCCTGTAGACGTAGAAGGGTCTGTCAAACTGAAGAAAAATGTCGCCGAGGTCGAGATGATCCCCAAGTCGTAGCGGATGGTAAGGATGAGTGTTTTCGTAGAAACATCAAAAAAGGCTGTTTCGATATCTATCTCTTCACATTTATCGTTTACTTCTTCAAGAGCGTACGAAAGGTTCACGTCGAACCCGGAAGTCAGCTGAGGAAATGATCTAGCAAGGTAGGTTCGAACGGTCCCAGCTGAGATTAAGGAGAAGTGTTGATCATCCGTGTCACGCTGTGGAGATATAAACCAACGCCAGGATTTCCTTTCGCTTGCCTCAAACTTCCAAGATCCAACGCGTGAGCCATCCGGGACTCGATATACACAGTCTTCTTGTGCCGTGGATATAAGAAGGAATTCGCCACTCTCACTGAAACAGAGTTGCTTGATCTGAGAGCTTGTATGTACCTCAGCGATTGTGTCGCTTGCCTCCATCAATGTGACGGACAATTGTCGAATATGGACTATGCCGGTCGTGTCACTCGAGGCAATTGTGTTGCTTTTGGTAACATCCACATTTGTGATAGTCGCTGAAGGTGAATGCGAATAGAGCACGGTGGCGGGTTTAGAATCGGTCGACGTAAATGCAACAACGTCGCCATTGTGCTTCCCCGCGAATACTACGCTCGAAGTCGGATGTTCGCGTAATACAGTGATCTTTTCGCTCTTTCGGGATTCAAATTCGCCCTCAGTGACAGCGAAGTGGACAGCAGCATCACTTGTGCTTGCGTCTTCTTCCGTGTTCTTGCGGACCAAGACGGCGGGCGACCAAATTCTCATCCCGGAATCCATCACATCTACAACGCTGGATCCATCGGAAGTAAAGTCTAAAATTCGAAACGAGGGAAACGGCGCAAGCACTCTGTATAAGATTGAAAGTGAGTCGAAGTCCCAAATATGCATGTTCCCATACGAGTCTGTCGTGACTAAGGTTCTGCCGTCCGGCGAGCACGATGCCGAGAGCAAACCGACATTATTCGGTGTTGAATGATCGTGAATCAAGTTTCCAGACCAGGTGTCGTAGAGGGTGAGTCCATGATTGGTATATATCACTAGCAGGAGATCGATATTCGGATTAGGGTTGAAAAGAAGTTTCGCTGCCATCCGTCCAGCCTCGTCTCTTGCCCAGCCTAAGTGCTCACCGGCTCGGATATCCCAAAGGCATACCGCGCCGCCGCGGTATCCAAGAGCCAGTACCTCCATAGTTGGAGATATAGAGGCGACTTGCGGCGATCTCGAAGCAAGGCCATTATGTTGTGTGTCGACATCAAAGTTTTGGTACGAGAATTCTTGGTCCTCCAGCAAGTCACCTGTGTCCCTGTCCCACGTTATGAGGTGAGCATGCTGCGACACAGCCATGATTGAATGCTCAGTAGAAGTGAGCAAGAGGCAACGGAACCTCAATCTTTGTTTCCATATTGTGTTGCCCTTAAGATCCTGGACAATTATTGCTCTCGTAGTACATGAAACAATCATGCCATTTGAAATATGCACCAGGTCCACAGGATTTTTGTGACGGATGACAGCTTCTTTCTGGCAGCTCCGGTGATTGAACAGATTGATATCTCCAGATTCCATGCCAACTGCGATGAGGCTTTCGCCGCAAGAAGTAGCTGCTGCGATGTCCTCCCCGAAATTGACATATGCAATGCAGTCGTCCCAGTTGGTATTCTTACGCCCAACAACCAGAAGAGCATCCGGGCGCTTTCCAAATTGTTGAAAAATAGCGGAAGCGGATGGACAAAGTGGTGGAATGAGAAAATAGATTGCCGATGGATCGTCCAAGAGAGCTTTTCCAAATTGGGTGACAAGTCGGGTTAAGTCTGTTGACCAATTGTCGACGTTGTTAACTTGGCTGTTGAGCGGTGATTGATACTTGGCCCTACGATCCAAGTACGCCTTCAAGTTTTTGGACGTGCGTATCAAGCAGTGAAGATTGCCTTGTAGCGCTAACCGTTCAATCCAACTGAGCGCGTTGGTCTTGAAGAGGCGGTCCATCGCAGACAAAAGCTCATCATTCTCAGATGATGCTAGGTAAACGTGCTCCGAGAATTGTGTCATAGCGTAATCAAGTAAAGGGGAAGATATAGGTCGTGCTTGGGCCAGAAAGCGACGATGCCGGGGAGGGCGCATATCATTGCCAGAGAGAAGTCGAAGACATACCAAAGCGATCCTCGTGTTGGCTTGAGCTTTCGAAACAGTGAATTCTCCAGCTGAAGAGATGAGAAACTCACGAGCCGTGGGATGTATCAGATCGACTATTCCAGATTCATCATCAACATTGACTAGCTGCCCACAAAGTCCTTCCACAGCGCTCTTAGCACTAGGAAGCACAGTGTTGATGTCGAGTTTCAGTGCCTGTGACAGCTCAGTTATCGTCAAATTTCGGGAACATGCCACGGTCCAGAGAAGGACAGCCTTTGAAATATGTTTTTCGAGAGTGTTGGAGGCCATGGTGTTGATTGTCCGTTCATAATATGGTATCATTCCTTCAGGGATTCTTTCCAAGATTCTTAAGATACTCTCATTCGAGTACACATTCTCCAACTCGTCGAGGACAAGTCTGACCCAGAGGAAGGAAGCGTTGGATTTCGACAGTATCTTTGCAGCTAATTCCTCCCGCTCAGCGCTTTCGTCAATCGGGAGGCTCTCGATCCTGCTCTGGATATAGCAATGAATGTCTTTTATGCTATCTTGGAGAGGAATGTCGATATAATTCAGTGCCTCGGGGCTGTCCAATGTCTTCTGGAGCCGCTGGATATTGTGCATGTTCCGACTGGTGATAAAAATGCGGAGGGGGAAGCTAGGCTTCTCTCCTCTAAGCATAGTAAATAGCTCGGCATATTTATTGCATTCATCGAGTGCATCAATAACCCAGAACTGAGGAGTGAAGGTTTTCGACTGGAGGATACCCTTTTTAAATAATTTAGTCCAGATTGTCTGGGAGTCATCCACGTCAAAAGTTGAACCCTCCTGGCACAGCATGAATAGCTTTTTTCGAATGGCTGAATTCGACATAGCCATTTGATACGCCACTGATCTCAAAAATGAGCCAAGCGTCTTCGAAGAATTGTTGCCGGCGTGAAAGTAATAATACGCGCATTCAAGTTGAAATTCCTGCAGCTGTGAGATGACATGGGAGGCAAGAACCGTTTTACCAGCTCCTGGATTAGCATGGACCCAGAAGATAGACAGATTTCGGCTCTTGGCTTTAATATCATTTTCCTGAAATAGATCTGTGGTGCAGTCTCTCCAATCTTGGAAATCATCGCGCGCGTCAATCCACTGGCACGAGCCGCTGACCTTTTGGTAATGCTCATCGGGGCTGTCTGCAACACCAAGGTATACACTCAGCGCTCTCATCTGTTCTTGAGATTCTTCGCGGTTTGTGATTGTGACTAAGTCTGTCAATCCCCATCGACTTTAGATGAATAGTACTTGGACTCCATACCATCTTTCAAGAGATCTCCAATCGAACTACCAAGCGCATTTCGAATTCTAGCGTAGTTTGGGTCTTCGACACTGCTGAATTTGCAAATATCTCGATGATTTGCATCCATATATTGAACGCGTTCGTTTCGATACCCAGGACCTGCAGTGTTATGACATGAGAATTTTGCCAACAAGAAGATACATGTCCATTTTTGATCTGATAGTAGTGCACTTACCGAGAACGGCAGATGACTTGTCCACAACCAGTACAGATGAAAGGCTGATGTTTGTCTTCAAGGTCTCGTAGAAAGAAAAGATAGAAAGCTCATGGGCACATCGACCGAAATCGTCATTAATCAGTTGTAGAGAGACGGAGCCTGTAGTGAGGTCGGCCAGATAATGGCGTGGGCTTAGAAATCCTGACACGGTAAGAATATTGTTAAGCGTCGAAGCGTAGTCATTGCCTCTGTGAGGGGTCGATAGAAAGAATATGGATCGAATGCGAGTCTTAAATTCGGGAATATCTTGGGAGAGAATGAACGCCTGCTGCAATCAGTTCCTGCGTACAAGTGAAAATTCGCCTGGTTAACTTACCTTTTTAATAACTAGACCTCCCATAGAATGGCCGATGAGTACAATAGGCCGCTAGAGCACATTAATGCTAAGTTCCTCAAATTGGAAGTTATAGTGTAGACAAACATCAGCACTTTCTCTCAGATTCGGAGCGTTGCGCATTTCCTCTAGTAAACCCTGGCCGAAGTCGTGCACATTAAGAATGCTTGACTTTGAGCTAGCCCAGTCTGAATCATAGCCATAAGTATGGATATTCGCGTGGTCGAACCCAGGCTCCATAGGAAGCCAGAGCTGAGGCCAGAAGCAGCGTGGATCCCCGCCCTTTCGCCAAGTTTTGACCGAATCCCCCTTAAGGCCATGTACGAAGATCAGATCTATCAGTGGCTCGGCCGAGGGGTGGAGCAGCTGCAACCCGAGAGGGCCTTTGAAATTTTCTTCCTCATCTGCGTTCTTGCTGCCGCTGCTGTTTCCCTGCCGCTTTTTTGCCCATGCCGAAGTGAAACGGCGTCTGATAAGGGAAGGTCGTCTGCTCTCAGAGTCTCCAGGCTTGGGCGCATATGAATCGTCATCCGGCGGCTCTGGAGAGATTGCTGTGCTTGAGGTATTTCCTGCGTCGCTGTTGACACTTGTGTTGTCGCTAGGCTTCAGTCGGTTGATCTCGCGTCGGAAAGCCTGTAGACATAGAAATTAGCAACTGGCAATGAAGCCTAGTCAAGAGCGGTACGGCCCGCGATCGAGCCGCCCCCGGGGGCGGGGAGCGGGGGACGCAGCCGAGTCAACTGTCCACAGCGGAATGACTTACGGACATGGCCAAACAGGGGTAACCATTACCAGCTACCAGAACATAAAAGGGATCAGAGATTGTAACTGATCAACCTCACGGGAGCGAGAGTACTACGAGAATGGCGAGACTAGTCAATTCTATGATAAATTGCACTTTAAGGCCTGAGGCCACCGTGCATACTCGGTCTCGACTTGTTTCTTCTTACGCGCGGAAAACGTTGATCTCGCGACAACAATTACAGGGGCAGCACCAATCACGGTGAAGGCAGTGTTACACGGGAACACTTGTTTTTCAGCTTCAAAGCCAACATGCATGAAACAGAGCGCCAACGGGAGGAGAACACGGCTCGGCTGTGTTGAGGGAAATGGTTATATTAGAGGCTGACCATGGTAGCTTGGGGCTTTTTTTTCTTCTTTCAATGCATCGGCTTTCTACATCATCTTGTCCTATTTTCAAGGGTCGTTCTGCAGTTATGAGCTTAGAACAACTAGACCCGGCTATCATCGCCGGTAAGTTGCTTTGGTCCGAACCAGCTCTAATAACAGGGGTGGATAAGCTTAATAACATCTTGCAGCCTTGCCGTCTGGCGGCACTGTTGTCTCAGTAGTGCAGCACGGAAGCACAAACGTATGTTCCCTACAGTCTTGCTATGATGAATATTGCAGCTAAACCATTTAAGTGGTCAAGAGGCGTGCGGGTTGATGTTGAAATAGGTGACGACGACGAAAAGAGCTACTTCCTCAAGGTACGCTTGCAATAATTCATCGGCAGACCGAGCTACAACAAACTTACAATTGAGATCTAGATTATTGAGCGCGAGGACTTTGTGGGCATGGCTGAGGCCGAGTATGAAGGAACAAAAGCCATGTCAGATGTTATTCCGGATAACGCCATCGAGCCTATAGCTTGGGGTTACTTCCAGAATGACAAGTCCAAAGCCTGGTTTCTCTCGCCTTTCCGTAATCTCCGCGCGCGCTCTCCCCCTCTACTCACCTTCTTGCCCATTGTCAAGAAGATGCACCAGCAATCGAGATCACCTACTGGAAAGTTCGGCTTTCACGTCATCCCATACTACGGGCCGCCGCCAATGATTGTCGATTGGACCGATAACTGGGAGGAGTTCTGGACTCGAGAATTCCGATCCGGACTTAAATTCGCACAGAAAATGCGCGGCGACCACCCTGACCTTCCCGATGTTCTCGCATCCGCTGAGGAGCTCATAGACAAGGTAGTCCCCCGACTTCTTCGTCCATTACAAACGGGTGGACGCAATATCAAACCCAGTCTCTGCCATGGAGATCTATGGGATGGTAACATCCAGATTGATGTCGACTCCAAACAGCCAATTATCTTTGATCCTTGTCCGTTTTATGGACACCACGAGATGGATCTGCAATGCATGAGAGGGCCACGATACGCTATCGGGTTGGATTTCGTGGACTTGTACAAGGAAAAGGTAGGCGCATCGGAGCCAAAAGAAGATTTTGATGACCGCAACGCCCTATACGCTCTGTAAGTGGATTCGACGCAGTTCTTGGGTGTAGACCGAACTAATTTAGCCTCAAGTCGGAACGATATTATGGTTGCGGGCATGTGGCCGCAGTGGACTTCGTTGTTGGATAAGTAAGTTCTATAGAATTTTGAACATGCCACGGCCCCGAAATTGTACTAAGGTTAAGGCAGAGCTAAATCGGAGATGCGCCGGCTCATCGACAAACACCCCGATGGATTGGCTGGCTTCAGCGGGGACTTAACGCCTACCAAGCCGCTCCGCGGCGATATGATCGAGAGGAATATGAATGCTATGCTCAAAAACACAGAGGTTTTCGCTCAATCCTCTAATGCTACTGTCGAAGCCAAAACAAATAGCGATTCAGTTTCTACCGATCTATCCGGCGAAGCTGCATTAGCGGGAAACGCCGAGACAGTTATTCAGAATCCAAATACTCATTCAGAAAAGGCGTAAGCCGTAAGTGAGGAGAGCATGTCCCGCTCTGATAGTACATAGTGGTACCTCAGAGGCCACTGCCTCTAGCAATGGTTTCTTAAGTACATGTATGGACCGCTGAGAACATAGAGCAAGCAGTTCTCATTCTCGTTTGGATAAAAATGCGGTTTTCTATAATATTTTGTAGCTAAAAATAGAGGAAGGGAATTCAGCTATAACAACAACAGGGAATATCAAACGCACTCCTAGATTTAGTTAAATAGTACGCCCTCTTTTAAACGTGTTTGTTTTTTCGATATTCATCACATATGCGAGCGATTCTACCAACCATCCTGCACTCCACTGCTTCGCATAAATATTAGTAAATCACATCGAAGCTGTACATTGACTGTCTCATCGCACCCACAGAGCAACAGCCGTGTTTCAGGGAATTGAGTAGGATCCGTGTGTTCGTGTTGGCTGCATGTCAACTTTGTGGATCATCTTACACCCCTGACTTCCCTGTAAAGAACCCGTCATTCTCATAAATGCACAACATCCGAGCGGGGTTCTCTTAGATAACCCAGCTACGCAGACTGCCTTCAGGAGGACAAAGCGGTTGCTGCTATCTGCGACGCTGCGAATTCCTTCATTCGCGTTGTTTTTGTTGTCAGTATTGCGCTTCTACATGTTGAATGCAATGTCCACAGGTGTCGAATCCAATCAGCATGGAGAAATTCGGGAATCGCGTGAGCCAGGCGCGACCTCAACAGATCTCAAATCAAAAGAGAACACGAGTACCGGCCCGTCTCAAGGTTCTCCCCTGGCTGATGGAACAGTTCAACAAAGCTCAGAATGCGAATTCTCAGCTTTTACGGTGACACAAACGAAATGGATTGTTTTGATTGCGGCGTCGGCAGGTTGGTTCTCAACCTCCAGCAGCTTCATCTACTTCCCAGCCATCCCTTTCTTAGCTGGTGACTTGAACGTCAGTATTGAGAAGATCAATCTTACTGTCACCTCCTACTTGATCGCATCGGGGATCTTCCCTTCTTTGATCAGTAATGTCGCAGATACTTATGGTCGGCGGCCAATCTTTGTTGCATCAATGGCGCTTTATGTGGGTGTCAACATTGGACTTGCTCTGCAGCGTTCTTTCGCTGTGCTGGTTACACTTCGGATGCTGCAGAGCGTAGCTATCTCTGGTAGGCTCACACATTCCCGTACAAGTCAAGCCAACATATTGATGAAAGCGTCATGCAGGAACCTTTTCTTTCGCATACGGCGTGCTTGGAGACCTGACCACCCCAGCCAACAGAGGTGCTTACATTGGTCTAATTTCCATCTTGTATGTGCTTGGCCTCTGATGGATATTGTTTATGCTGATTCTTGAAAAGCCTCAACACGCCGCCGGGGGTTGCCCCTCTGATCAGCGGGCTGCTGATGATAAGATGGAATTGGGCTTCTATATTCTGGTTTCTTTGCATTGCTTCATCTGTTGTATTTCTTACTATCTTTCTTTTCCTGCCCGAGACATGTCGACGAGTGGTCGGAGATGGCAGGATCCCTCCAACATCATTTGCCAGTAAACCTCCAATACGCCTGTTGAGTGTTTCGGCACGTAATGAAGCTAGAACTTCTCGGCAGGATGCTAGGAATATGGCTGAGTTCAAGCGCGTTGTTAACCCCTTCTCTGGTCTGGGGATCCTCAAAACACGTGGAGTTTGCATCTCCGTTATGTGTTACGGGATATACTATACTGTCTATTCATGTACTCAGGCTTCTCTATCGACTATATTTGTCCAGTCGTACGGTGTTTCTGGGCTGATTGCTGGCTTGTCGTATGTCCCCTTTGGTGTTGGGTCTGTCATAGCACCCTTTATCGCTGGTCAGTTGCAGGACGCTACCCCTTGAATGCGCAAAAGTTAACATTGCTCTAAATAGGCAAGATCCTCGATACGGACTATAAAAAGACAGCCCGATCCTTGGGTCGCACTGTTGATCCGCGCCGGGAAGACGATTTGAGCACTTTTCCGATCGAGTTTGCTCGTCTCAGAACTTGCAAGTTCGTGATTGCCATATGTGCACCTCTGATTGTGGGCTACGGCTGGGCGCTCGAGGCCGAAGTGGTAGCATAAATTCCCTACTGAGTCATTCTGGTTTTCTTCACACTAACAGTCGGTAGCATATTGCTGTGCCTCTTGTCTTGCAGTTCTGGATCGGCTTTACCAACCAGGTAAACTTCACGGTAATATCATAGAACCCCAACGTACATCTAAGCCATAGCAAATACTCATCTATCTAGTCTCTGAATGCTTTACTACTCGACTACCATCCCGATAAGCCATCAACAATGCAAGCGGCAAATAACTTTTTCAGATGCGAATTGGCGGCTGGAGGCTTAGCACTATTGGATCTGATGCTGAGATCCTTGGGGCCCGGATGGTGTTTTGTCGTGCTTGCTGGTTTTCATGCTTTCACTCTTCCAGCCCTTTGGCTTCTCGAGGTGCGAGGTCTAACATGGAGGAAGAACAGCAAGTGATGGTGAACTGAGCAAGGCTATTTTAGACTCTGAAGACGCGGGAGCTGTTGGTTTGGTGCTGCTATCGAAGACGCCAAGGGACAAACATGTTCGGGTTGGTCGGACGCGAAGGGTTTCTGGGCTCGGACATATATAAGCCGAGCGAATGGGTCAACTGCCGAGACATACCCCGAAGCCGAGCCAAATGGGTAAAAGTTGGGGGAACGCGGGGAAACGTGGGGGAGATTACACTGCACTCTCGGAGGCGCACGAATTGAGTAAGAGCTGCCGTATGGAGCATTGAGGGGCGTAATGGAGATGGCCAATTATTTAAAATGCTCCATGCGCCACAATTAACGATTCCTTAGTGCAACTGCAGTGTCAATTGGTCAAAAAGTCCGATCGTCAGATCTCCCAGGCTAGAGCTTCTCACGGATCATCATCAAGATGAAGACCACCCTGCCTGGCATGCTCGGCCTTTACCTCGCCTTCAGCTCGCAGGCAGCATTGGTACTCGCGGACTACCCCGGGCGAAGAGGCCGTCCCGACACCTTCCGCGAGCCTCGCGCTGGGGTCCGCTGGCGACACTGGATTCAAGATGCATATATTGAGCCCGGAGTGCTGGAGAGCGACGTTGAAGAGATGGCCAAGGTCGGCTCAGAGGGCTTTGAGCTTCTGAGCTACCAGTCTTACGGCCAACGAGGGCCTACTCTCGAAGATCCGACCGTCTACTCGTACGGCTCCGAATTGTTCGCGGAGACGATGCGAGAATATGCGGTCCAGGCTCGTGAGAATGGCATGTTCATGGACTGGTCGATGGGTCCAAATCAAGGCGCGGGTGTTCCGTACCACCCTGAAGATGTCGATGATATTGGGTTCAGCACAGAACTGGTGATGGGGAAAACAGATTTCCTTTCCCCGGGAACCACATGGAATGGAACACTGCCCGACCCGATACTGGTACCTCTGGAAGGGTACGATGGCCTCGTCAATTTTACTGCGCCGATTCACGAGAAGAAGCTTGAAGGTGTTGTTGCGGTGCAGGTGCTCCGTGGTGATCAACAGATTGCCACCATTGTTGACCTCGACTATGCTACACTCGTAGATCTGAGCGACGCTTTCAAAAACGGCACCCGTGCTTTTGAATACACCGCGCCTAAGGGAGAAGATACGTTGATAATTGCCTTCTACTCTCGTCGCAACGGATACCCGGAAGCTGTTCCAGGCTTCGACGGCCCGAAGAGGGGACTGCCAGGCTCTTGGGGCTCATACGTCAATGACCACTTTTCACTAGAAGGCGCACAGAAAGCTATCGAATCCAATGAGAAATGGATTCTGCCTGTCGCGCAAGACGCTCTGAATGAGGATGGCACAGGCTTCTCAATGTGGACGGACTCAATGGAGTTCAGAGCACAGCTATACTGGACAGAGGAGCTTGCATCGAGATTCCGAAAAGATCATGGATATCCCATCGCAAAGGCTTTGCCGGTGCTCTTTGGCGGAAAACGTCCATTCGGGGGAGCCAACACGCCAGATCAGGTGTTCGACTACGGCAGCAGCTACAACTCTGAGCGGTTCCGCAACGACTACAAGCAGACTTTAACAAACTTGTATCTAGAGTACCAGCACGAAATGACCGAATACACTCGAAGCATCGGCATGAAATACTCGGACCAGCCAGCCTATAACTTCCCGCTCGACGTTGGTGCAGCGTCTACATCGGCAGACATTCCCGAATGCGAGAGTCTTGGCCACCCGTCGATTGATATGATTCGGCAATTCTCAGGCGGCGTAAACCTCGCAGGACGCCCGATCCTCTCCTCAGAAATGGGCGCGGGTCGCTATCTAGCCTATCAATCGACCATGATCCAGCAGATCTACAATGCTCGAATGGCGTTTGCAGGCGGCGTTAATCAGATCATCCTGCACGGCTACCCGTCAAGCACCAATTACAAGCAGACGACTTGGCCAGGTCTTACGCCGTTTGTATATGAATTCTCCGAGCTTCATGGTCCGCGCCAGCCTGCATGGCGGCATTACAATGATTACATGGAGATGCTTGGACGCGAGATGTGGATGCTTCGCAAAGGCACGCCCAAGATGGACCTAGCAGTGTATCGATACGGCTGGGACATGGAGTTTGATCCGCTCGACAGAACGGTCAAGCACTACGTTTTCAACAGCAGTGATCTCACCGCCGCGGGCTACAGCTATGAGTATGTTGCCAGCTATGCGCTAGATCTGGATGACGTCGCAGTTGAAGATGGTCGCTTGATGAGGTCTGGTCCGGACTACAAGGCGCTCCTTGTCAATCGGGAACAGAATATGACCGTGAAAGCAGCAACCCAGATTCTGGACCTAGCCGAGCAAGGCCTACCAGTCGTTGTTCTTGGAGACGCACCAAACGACATCCCGGGCTACGACATTGACGGAAAAAGCAAAGTCCAGGTGCAAAAGGCAATGTCCGAGCTTCTTAAACTTTCGAATGTGAGGCAGATCATGGAGGAGAGCAGGGTTCCCGAGGCGTTGGAGGAATTGGCCGTCCACCCATCCACACGAATACATTTCCGCGATAACGATTACCCTCCCGTCGTACGCCGCAGGAGTGACGATGATGCCGAACTATACTATGTCCTGAATCAGGGAAGTCACGGCAATTTCTCGCTCGGGCTGGAGACACCGTTCCCAGGACATCCTTTCCTTCTCGATCCAAGGACTGGCGATGTCAGAGCCGCGGAGTACTGGCATGATACATCTACAAACAATACAAGGCGCATCAGCATCAATGTCCCGCTGAAAACAAACCAGACAGCTTTGATTGCCATCTCCAAGACAGAGCAGTACGAAGGTGTGACTGCGCTCCCGGTGAGCATCACGTCTCTCCCACGCCACGTTACCACGTGGAACGAGCCCGGGCAGAAGTCAATTGTCCTTCGATCTGCGCAATCTGGAACATTCGAGTATAAGCTCTCAAACGGGTCGGTTGGATCGGTCGAATTCCCATCCTGTAAGAGGAAGCCCCTCAGACTGGACCAGTGGAATCTCACCCTGCAGAGCTGGACGCCGACTCGAAACCTGTCGGCGGTGGAAACCAAGATCACCAACACGACTCATCAACTCGATAAATTGGTACCGTGGGACGAGATCCCGGGTCACTACAAGACATCTGGCGTCGGCTTATACTCCACGACCTTCACGTGGTCATCATCTTGTGATGGAGAAAGGTCGGGCTCTCCTCCCATGGCGGAGCTCCAGCAACCGTTCATCCAACATACTCAGCGCGCATGGTTGAACGGGCGCCCACTTCCCGTTATTGACCCAGTCGATCCTCGACTTGACCTGACGCCATACCTGAGCACAAATGGGACCAATCATTTGGAGATTGAAGTTGCTTCGCCGCTATTGAATGCGCTGAATGCGTTGGATGATGATGAGGTCATGAGTGTTGGTGTTACAAGAGCGGAGACGATAGAGGGCAAGATTCCCAGAGGTCATGGAAAGTATGGGTTGATGGGAGCTGAAATTGTTCCTATCCAGACTTTTACGCTGTACCTATGAGGGTAGAAGAGACTACATGTATATTCAGTCCCAACAGATGATATCAATTGAGGTACAATCCACTTTAGCTCAGACTAGAAAAATCTATTTCAAGTACATAACCGTTGAGAGTGTTCGTCTATCTCGCCTTTGGTACTAGCATGTTACACTAAAAAATAAAAGAGGCGCGAAGGATGGTCCCTGGCATTTTCTTGCCGTTGACTCACACTACACGCGATCGACACCAGCATCATTGGCCAAGCCCACCAATACAATGGAGATGGCTTACCCCCGTCAGGGCGAGAACTTGGATCAAACAGGCTTCACACAAGGCAGAAATAACAATAAGTATGCATCTACCCGCAAACCCCCCTTCTCCCAACCAATAGACACTAGCAATACTACGGAGCACACCCGTCGGCGTCAGTCATACCGATTTAAGATGCGCCCTGAGCCCTACGGCGTAAGTCTAAGCGACAGTCCCCGGCCGGTCGAGTCACTCCCCGCGTTGTCTTGCATGCAGCGTACATGTTTGTCTAAGCATTTAAATCTCCCGTCAACCCTGCCGTCTCCTGCAGGTTGATCTTTTCGTTTCAAGCGAATATAATACTCCTTTAGAACTCCATCACTTCCTAACTAGATCATCTGCTAGGATGGAGCGGACACAGGATGAAGGCCTCTGGTACTTGCGCAGCACCAAGCCCGTCTTGTTCCCCACACACCAAGCTCTGACCTTGTCGGACAAGGAATTCGACGAATTCGTTCGCAAGGAGCTCGCTCGTCGCCATGAAGACTCCAAGAATGACGATATGAGCGGCGCCGACACGGCCATGGAGGACACAGAGACCGTTGGCGACTCTTTCACAGAAGTTACCCCCTCCACAACGGCCGACGTGAGGGAGCAGCTGGATGACATGGAGGTGGATGATGGAGCAGAGGAGACAAATTCGACCGGCAACACATTCATGGACGCCCTTTTCAATGACAAAGATGAAAGTTCCGAGATGCCCAACATGGAGAATAAGGTGTTGACAGCCAACGGCGACGTGGCTAACCAATCTACCGAGGAGCCCCTGGTGGACCTCTTCACCGATCTAAAGGGAACCGTCGATGGCCCTTATATGCGCGAAATGTTACAGTCTGCATGGAATAGAGAACCCCTGCCCACGCTCAAAATCATTTTTAATGCCCGCTCTATTCATCTCGGCAAAGGCGACCGGCGCGCTTTGTACCGCAGCATAGGCTGGCTAGCACACAACCACCCCCTCACCCTCGCCGCCAACTTGCGCTGGCTGAGTCGCCCTGTTATTCCCAAGAAAATGAAAAAGGAGGAAGGAGACGCTGAGCTGGTGGAGAAGGTCAAAAGCGAGGACGATGTTTCTCGTTACGATGTTAAAGACGGCGTTGCCCATGGATACTGGAAAGATCTGCTAAATATCCTCGCCATCGCAGCCAACGGCAAGCTTAATGTGCTTTCAGAGCCCCTAGATGTCTTGACCACAAGAATAGCGCGCGACAGCAGCCGCAAGAAGGGCTCCAACAAAGCCGTAAAGGGACGAGCCAAGAAGGAAAACACAGAGGAAGAAGAGTCCGCCACAGATGCCCATGCCTGCAAGATAGCCCGCCGCCGCGAGCGTGAGGTCAGACAGGCCAACGCCATGAAACTCTTCAACGAGGATACGGTCTACCGCGTCCTCCATCTCACCGTTGCACGCCTTTTCGCCGAGCAGCTTCAATCTGACCTCTCCGCTCTACGCAGCAACGACCAGAAGGCGAAGCGCTATATCTCACTATGTGGCAAGTGGGCGCCTAGCGCAGACCACTTTCACGACAAACACACCCTCATCATCTCCTCCATTGCCGAGATTCTATATCCCCGCGACAGTTTCGACGATGCCCTCTCCCCCACCGATACCCGCGAAACATACCTCCGTCATGCACGCGAGCGTTATCGCCAGGACATGTCAGCCCTGCGTAAGCACCTCGACATCGTGGAGCGGGATATCACCGCCCAAACTTTCAGCCAGATCAAGTACGACCGCGTCCCTTCCATTGCCATGAACAAATATACCAAGCTCTTCGTCACCAAGGACTTTGACCATTTCGAGAAATACTTGGACCGCGTCGCTGATGGCAAAGCCAACATCTCCGGCGCCACGCTACTCCCCTCCGTGCTCGTCAAGGAAGCCCAGACAAATTACCGACCAGAAGTTACCGAGGACCTGATGAAGAGAATGAGCCCTGAAAACCTCGTTACGTATAAGACAGCGAGACTCCAGGGTCGCGCCCTTGACGGCCAATGGCAGAGTCTGGTCCAGCGCATCCGCGACTCGGGCAGTCTGTCGTCCTCCATGGCTGTATGCGATGTGTCCGGCAGTATGACCTGGGTGACTCTCCCCGACGGCACACAGCCCATTCACTCCGCCCTAGGCCTCTCCCTACTCATCGCCACCGTCACAGAGCCTCCCTTCGGTGGAGCCTTTATCACCTTCCACAGCGACCCCAGGGTCCGTAAAATCGATCTCTCCCAATCCTTTGGCGACCAGATTCAGGAGCTTGCGAAGGCGCCTGTTGGCGGAAGCACCAACTTCGTCGCGACCTTTGAGCAATGCATTCTCCCTCTAGCGAGGAAACACAGAGTGAAGCCCGAGGATATGGTCAAGAGAATCTTTGTCTTCAGCGACATGCAGTTCAATCAAGCTGATGATCAGTATGGCTCGCAACAACGATGGACGTCCTCGTATGAGCGCATCAAGAAGGGATTTGCGCAGTATGGATATGAGATGCCGGAGCTGGTGTTTTGGAATCTCGCTGCGAACAGGGGTCCGACGCCTAAGCCTGTAACAAAAGACGATGAGGGGACGGCTTTGGTGAGCGGATACTCGCAAGGTATGCTCAAGGTTTTCCTCGAAAACGGTGACTTTGGGGAGGAAGAGGGAGAGGAGGAAGTGGTTGTTACAAAGGATGAGCATGGCAACGTCACGCAGACGGTGAGCAAGCCCAAGATTGACCCGCTGAGTACGGTGAATAAGGCGATTGGACATGATGCGTATAGTATGTTGCAGGTTCTGGATTAAGCGATAATGATAGCCATGAGTATAACGACCGATAATGATTACCTGCTTCCTTTCTAGCCTTCTGGTCTGGTCTTGATGTATGAAACTTGACTAAGGGTATCGTGTATTCTTTATGCCAACTCCAAACGCCTCTGCCTTTGATTTATCTTGCCGATTTCTCAACTGTCTCGCGCCACGACGATGTTGTCCACCATCCTTAAGAACCTTTGCCTATACTCCACGGGATCTGCCGTGATGCTCATAGGTCCCTGGTTCGCCACCACATTGAAGGCGTCTACCAGTCCAGACATGGCCTTGGCGTGCAATGAGCTCTTTGTCCAGAAAAAGTCCAGCACAACGGCGCGGTAGGCCCACCCACTCTCTGTATCATCCACACTATCCCGCCAATCCTGGTTTTCTAAGGAGGGCTCACCACTCCTGCGTCGCCGTGCCAGAAACAGCGAGTAGTCGACGGCGCCGTAGTCTGCGAGTAGCTGCGTGTCCCGCTCGAGAATCTCTAGTAACTGCTTCCTTGCCCCCGAGCTCACAACCGCCTTCCTGGGCATTCTGTCCACCAGGTTATCAATCACACTGTCCGGCGCCAGCCTCCCGTCGGCGATATCTCTCTCCGGGAAGAAATAGTCATCAGGCTTAAGGTCGTACGTCTCCCAGTCATCCTCGCCATGCAGCAAATTCTCCATGACAATGTGATGCGTCGGCGCTGTACCCACAATAGCCCCAAGGGACGGCAGCGCCGCATACGGCATATCCGTAATGCGCACAAGCAGGCTCTCTGGATGATCGGTCATGTGCTGCCGATACGGGTCAAAGAGCACATGTGTGAAGAACGTATGTTCAAAGCGGCGCGGCAGCGACTTAACGAGGTAGCGACCGTTGGGAGTGGTGAAGAATGTGGAGCCGCTATAGCCTAGGTCGCCGACGGGGATGAGCTCGGCTGTCTGCCTCTTACTTTGCTGGAGGTTTTGATAGGAGGCTTGATCATCGTCCTCGGCGTCAGCGCTAAAGGACTCGACGTATTCATCCTCATCAATGTGCCAAGTGCGGCTGCGCAAGGCGAGGTAGTCGGCGGGACGGTAGCGGGCGAGGATGAGTTTGAAGAAGCGGAAAAAAGCGATGATACGCAGGTATATATTGGCGAGAATTGTCGCGCTGCGTAAATGCTTGTCGCTGATGATGGCGCGGGCGATTGAAGCCGAGATGTAAGGGGCTCTAATTGTTGGCATCGTGGCTCCGGGCGTGCGACAATTGGATAATCCAATTATTATAAGGGATCTTGGAAGTACTCCGAAAAGGTGAGAAACACTGAGTCTTCACCTTGTGGATGAAAAGGCTCAAAGACTGATGAGCTAAAGATGGTGAAGTTGAGAAGTCATGTTCAAGTCAAGGTTCTAGCGCCGTGACGTCACGTCGCCCATCGCGATATTCTAAAGCAGATAAGTGCTACAACATAAGACTTGGAGGTTGCTCACTTTAGGTTGCAACTTCCATGCTCTTATCTAGCGAGTGTGTGGTACAGAATGTTCCCCCGCATGATGTGTTCCAAGGCAATGGTGCACGGTTCGCGCAAGTACATGCAGGTTCGCGAGTCAATCTCACAACCGTGGAACCATGCATGGTCTTGCCAGGATTCTGTAGGTTAGTGGCAGGGTGTTGTGTGAAGCCTACAGAATTCGTTCCACAACAACTACTTTGACTTTAATAATCGAAGATTTGCTTCCATATTGTTTCCTAAGGACGAAAAGTACTTCATACTGGTGCAAGGTCACTCCTTATGAACTAGGCTAGCGATGGATTCCCAGTACGCATAAGAACGTTGGACGATAGCGAACGTCCTTGAAACTGCTCGTCCAGTCCGTAATCCATTTCGCCACCCTCCTCCTTAAACCCTAGTTTAGCATAAGCTCCCGTACCCATCGGGGAAGCCTCTGTGATACATTCAAGCCCTCCCCTTCGCTTTGCTTGGTCGAGTCCCCACTGCACTAACTTCTGCGCAATGCCTCTCCTCTGAAAGTCAGGTTCAACAGCGCACACATCCAGCACCAAAACGGCGGGCAAATCGGTAGCGGCCTTTTCCTTAACTATCTGGATGCGTCGCCGATGAATCCCTCGGTCTAGTTGTATGAGGAATTTGTGCTCTTCCGGTTGACCAGGGTATAACGCTTCGAGGTCCATAGCTTCAGCTAAGTTCTCCACAGGTCGATCGCCAAAGCCCTCAATCATGGAAAGCTGTGTCCAGATAGCAAGGCCGGCGATAACTCTTTCACTCGGCCTGTTAGGGTCAGGCACCGAGGCTATAACAAACATGGTGTTGAGGTCGCCATTTCTGTCCCTCGTAGTAGCCTTCCAGCGACTCACAGTGCGCTCGACGATGCCTCGGATGCCCTCGGGGGTATACCAACCGGGATTCATTGCCCGATAGATGCCATCTGCAGTTTGGTCGCCGAAACACCTAATTGGAATTTTTGCAGCGGTTTTGAGGTCTGCTTCACTCTCAACGAGGGTGATTTTGACATCCTGAATAGACATAATGATAATGATGATTCTTCGGCGGACGAAATATGAGATGGCGCTAAGATAGGCGGAAGTAGAGAAGGTTTGGTAGCAGACAATCCAGCTTGTTCATAAGAGCAAGCTCCGTGCAAGAAATCCCGCCTCCTATTATATAAAGTCCCTAGAACGGACACGGTAGTAGGAATGCGTAAGCCTACAGATCTTTATCGTGAGCTCCTCCGATGGTGTAAAATCAAACTCCAGTTGGCAGCTTTACTAAGTGAATATTGCATTTGAATAAACTACCGGGGTTGGCTTGGCATCAGCAACACATGCAAAACCCTGGTATTGTAGATCTTTCTTTCACGCCCTTTTCTCACGCCCTTCGAGGACCCCGCTCGTTAGCTTTGCACAAAGACTACATGTAATTTCTTGAAGTATATCAGGCCTTCGCGTGCTCTCTTCGCCGCCTCGGATGCAACCGCCTAAATGTACCTAATTTTGAATCTATTACGGCTCTTTGAAAATGGCAACGCAGACTGAAACAATCTTGGCTAACCCGCCGCGCACGCATACGGCTCCTGAACCTCTGGCTTACACAGAAGCAGCACCCGAAGATCCGCCGGCTTCTCGCTCTCGCAAGTTTGCCGTACCACTCCTTCTCGCCGGTATTAATTTCACATTCAGCTGCTCGAATGGTCTTGTTGTGATTGGTCTTCCACAAATGACGGAAGACCTCGCCCTGCCACCATCCCTGGCGTTTTGGCCTGCATCCGTCTCTAGCCTGGCCACTGCGTCAACAATTCTCCTTGCAGGCTCTGTTGCAGATAGCATTAGTCCGAAAACAATTGACTTATTAGGGAGTTTTCTCGGCGGTGTGATGATGCTCGGATCTGGCTTTGTACGCAGCGGGGAACAGCTCGTGATTCTGCGAGCCTTTCAAGGCATAGGACTCGCTATGCACCTTCCCAGCTCGATCTCCCTTGTGACTATGATCTTGGCTCGAGGCAAAGGACGCAATCTTGCGTTTGCTTGTCTTGGCTTAAGTCAGCCACTTGGGTTTTGCTTTGGTCTTATTATAGGTGGTGTACTGGTCGACACGATCGGCTGGCGGACAGGATGGTACCTGTATGGGGCCATCACGCTACTCTTTACCACTGTTAATTTGTGGTCTTTGCCCAAGTCAATGCATCTTGGGATAGACAGAAACGTGCTCCACGATTTGAAAACGCGGGTAGATTGGCCGGGCGCTTTGCTTGCTTCTGCTTCCCTAACCCTACTGTGCTATTATCTTGCGTAAGTTATCTAGGGTTCTACTTTTCAACCGATTTTCTACCCAGAGATCCCCCTCTCTCATGCTCTAAAATGTACGTGATATTTCATGGCTAACTCGAGAGATAAGCTCCATCAGCGCCGATGTTCATAGGGCTAAAGACCCGGGCAGCATAGTCATAATTCTTCTCAGTATCATAACTATAGGGCTATTCATCGCTTGGGGCCACCGGCAGTCTAAAAGGAGCCGCCCAGCGCTGATTCCACATTCATTCTGGCAAAATGGGGTTTTCACTAGCATATGCATCACTATTGCTGCCTCATTTGGCGTTGTAAACTCACTGGAGCTTTTTGCTAGCCTTTTGTAAGTATGAAGCGAGACCAGATAAATCTACTCTATATAACTAACTAAAGTGAATTCTAGCTTCCAGGAAGTGCAGGGGCTTCCCTCTCTCCAGGCCGCTATTCGTCTTCTTCCTAGCCTCATGGTTGGTGTCTTTACCAATGTTATGACTGGCATGTTTGTCCACAAATTACCAGCCGTTTCCATCGTCGTCATCACCGCCCTTCTAAGTGCCGTTGCGCCACTGCTGATGGCCGTTGTCCAGCCCGCGTGGCCGTACTGGGCCAATGCCTTCATTGCGCAACTTTTAATCCCTATCAACTGTAACACCCTTTTTACAGTTGGTATGATTATTATTACGGACATTTTCCCTAAGAACAAGCAGTCGCCCGCAGGAGCTATTTTCAACACGGCGTCGCAATTTGGTAACGCGGTTGGATATTCTGTCATGCAGGTCATTTCAGCCTTGGTAGCGCAGAATAATGCTGATATGCGGCCGTCTCAAGCGCTTATGGAAGGGTATAGAGCTGCGTTTTGGACAATGTTGAGTATGATGCTTAGCTCAGCCTTGATCTCTTGGTTTGGGTTGCGAAAGACGGGCAAAGTTGGGAGCAAAGAGGATTAAGCGAGGTTCTTAAGAACATCTATAGCAAAGGCGAAGAAAGATATAAAGAGAAATACTGGGAATGGTAGGCTTCAGTGCCCAAGAAAAGTGGCAGGAGACGCCGTAAGTCTTAATTCCAAGCAGTCGCCTTCTCAGCACCATGGAAGTCTTTCGTCGTTCCCTCTGACTGGGCCAAACCTTACCCTTGTCAGCATTTGCAAACTAAAAGGCTATAAATATTAGGGAAGCGAATTCACAAATCCACAATGAGCAGCTTTATAAGCTTCGCTGATGAATATACGTATATATTCGTAGAGATTTTGTATAGATATATATATATGTACGAAAGAAGTGGCGTCAGAGTCCCTCTTTAAATCGTCTCCCTCGCCCCAAAATACACTGGAACGAGATGCAGAAATCTACCAGAGACTGCTCCCGAGATCATAGTATCAGTCAATTCCATAAGTGCGGGTTTATTCCCACTGGAGTGCGACATCGAGCTCGCCTAATCACAACAAAGTCAGTTTTCCCTGTACACTCTTTGCATATTTCTTATAGTTTTTCAACTTACACTCCATGTACAGAGCCATCTCGTAGTAGTCAAGGGCGCCAATGGTGCAGTCCTCAAGCTCATCGGGCTCGGACCAGGTGCAGGTGCCAAGGTCATTGCCATCGGTGTCCTGCACCTTGTAGGTGTCGTCCTCCCACCAGATAACTGTCAGAAGACCAGACCATTAGCTTCGAAAGAGTCAACCCAAGGGAATATTGCAAGAACTTACCAAGACCACCCTCAACATCGCCCTCAGAGTAGTCAGCCTCGACGCTAGTCTCGATCTGCTGAATGTCCCACTCGTTGGCAGGCTCCTGCGCTCCACAGCCATCGCAGTTGAAGTTGCCGCCGCCAGTGCCACCGTTTCCGTTCATCAACATCTTGCGGTCGGTGTAGTCGCACCACTTCTCCTCGCCAGAGTTGAGGGGAATCAGGCAGGGAGCCTGGTTGGTACCACCGCCAATGGCGCCGTAGGAAAGAACACCGACGTAGAGGGAGAAAGACATGGTGAAGGTTGTTGTTGTAAGTCGGAGACTTTTAAGTAGGTGGGAAGTTGGTGGTGATGAGGCGGTTGTTGGAGCTGAGGCTGTTGTGTTGGCTGAGTTGGATAAAGATCTATTTTACATATCGAATGGACAACTCTGAAGCTTTATACTTTTTCTCCCTTCTACCTGGACCAATCCCGAACCATACTCGCCTCAGCCATCACTCTCGTGAAGTCGTTATGAAGGGTTTACTTTCATTTGTCGTCACATTTCGATCGCTGCCCTCTCAAGGACCGACTATCACGCATAATTTCCAGCCCGCCAAGCACCTTATCGACCCTACGCCGTACAGCTTAAACCCCAAGCAACATCCATGACGAAAGCCAACCCTGGGCTAACATGCAAGGCATTAATAGTTTCAGAAAGTCAACAATTAGGGAAGCTCCTCATTCCGTAGGTTGTTTCTCAGGTACGGTGGGGTCTCCCCAACTTTGCGGAGTGTGGATCAAACAAAACAACCTTAACATAAGGGTAAGGCTGTTTAGTGGTCCCCCGACCTTACCGATACTCCCCGCGAATCCTTTGGCATTCTATTCTTGAAAAGGCTCCGTACTCCACAACGATCGACAAATTCGACGTAAACGGCGCTTCCTCCCGTACCACAAAATTGGTTGTTTCTATCTTTTGGCAGTCGTTGTCTGGGGTTTCAACTGGGTTTCTATCCCTGTTGGCTGTCGGAAAACGGGCGGTCGGTTCGTACCTATCTTGCATTATGGGGCGCCGATAAAATTATTCCTCCCGATCGGCCGCAAAAGAGGATTGAGCAGGCGTATTCCTGTCACAAGATCCGAGTATGGCAACAATAGAATAGCGCCACGGGCTGGATATAGGCCCCATCAGAGATTAGAATAGCTGGTTCGTTTTAAACGCGTATATCTAATCTGTTATGTTGAATCTCATCGGAATTTGAGCAATGCACATCAACTCCAATAACCAGAGCACAGTTTCAACACATGGAGGTGGCTATCGGCGAGATCATTGAGGATCGTTTTAGCCGTGCAGCAAGGATCTCATCGAAGATTTCCTTCCCCTTGCCGACCACGCCCGGAAAGAACCCACATGCAGTCTGAATCCACTTCTAAACACCAAAGACACGGGGAAACGTTTTCTACGTCACACAATTCCTGAAGGGGAGAAGCCAAGAGCTTATAAGAGTCTAAAACAGTATGTAATCCGAGGTAAGAGCCTTTATAGACACACCTTCTCCCCTTGACTACGATGTCGAGCCCAACATCACCGATCACTACCTAGATCCCTTGAGAGGCACAGCACCCGCAGCTTAATTCCGGGCTTTTCCATGCATCTGTAATCCGAATCCATGTCTAGAATATTGCTGGGTTGAACTATTGCGTCGGTGGTAATCCCAGAAAAGGCATGCTGCACTTAGGTGGTTCTCGAAGCTGACCGTCCAGTACTCTTCGAGTCGAATCGCACTCCGCTAAGCTTGAAACTTACCCTATCAGTGTGCATTTCACCATGATATTCAGAGTTTGAGAGTATTGGAATTGGAGATGCCAGGGCTGTATGAGGAGTGTACTCGCCGTATTGATTTGCTCAACATGGTCTAGGTTCCATTTAAAAGCCAGCCTCGTTAACTTGATATCTCGATGATACATTCACCAAACCTAGTCACGAGAATATAATCCTGCATCTAGACAACTACGTTAGTACCACCAGACAGGGAAACACCGCCCTGACGATCGTTTCTTGAAGCTCAAAGAAAGTTGGCAGTTTTGCCACGCGAAACCTCACCCCAGTTGCAGGTGGCACGGATATGCAGTGTGGAGGTTAAACGTGTAGGTTGCCACGAATGGAAGGCTTTGTCTGGGCAGACGTACTACTTTCCGTCACACGTTTTCTGCACTCCACCTTGGTTGGTTCCCCAGCTTAGATGCCGACACGTCCAATACTGGAAAGGGAATACTAAAGGACTGCTTCATCTTAACGGACGACTCCAACAGCGATTGATGATCTTCTACTACGTATGATGCTCAAGCTCCTGACTATCTTTCTAAATATAGTAGTCACAGAAGATCACAATATGGCTTGTTTAGAGTTTCTACCATGGTTCCATTTTTAACATCCAGAATAATCTTGTTAAGTGCAGACTTGTTGGAATGGCTCACACACATAGTCAATGTTCGCAACATTCATGTTATTTCCAGAATATTATTATTATACGTAAAGCTATCGTGAAGAATACCCAATTTCTATACACCCGCTTTTCCAAACCCGTTGAATATAAACACCAAAAATACGTCGTAACAATGAGTTCATGACATTGTCAGGACGTCAAAGAAGTTATAAGTGATCCAAGTAACTAATTACGCCCAGTCCCAATATATTCATTCCCATTCCCGAAGCGGCATCGCCCGCATCGTGCGTGGCAAATAACATCTTGAAAGTGATATGCTGTCGTAATGATAGAGTTCTGCTTATGTTCTGGTTTTCCGCAGAAACAATCGTGGTTCTTGGCAACAGAGGGCTCCTAAAGAGCTTCTTCAAATTAGAATGCGAAGAGACCACTCCTTCTCTTTCCTAGTGGATAAACGATGAGCGCAGCCATGAAAAGGCCCACGCTGATTCCAATCGCGACCTGAATGACCTTGAAGAGGACATTGAATGCTGTGCCGTCCAAGCTGCCAAGAGGCGGCGGGTCGCCCGAGGGATTGACTAGCTCGTCCGCTGACGTTACACCAGCGAGCAGTGATCCGTTGATAGCCAGACCACTGGGCACTTGCACAAAGATAGCGGGCAACATGGCGGCAGCAGCCAGACTGTATCCAGCCTGTCCCCGCTGACGGCGCGGCTTCTCCTCCTTGACAGGCGATCCGGGCCGCGATTCGGTGTCCGAGGGCATCGCCCATTTCTCGTCCATGGTGGAGGATCGTTTCCGAACCAGCCGTAGCAAACGAGGTCGTACCTTGCATTGCCAAAATTCCAAAAAGTCCAGCCAGCCATTCTCGACATGGCGACCCAAGCGCGAGTACAAGTTGGCCAGAATACCAACCGTCAAGGCGCCCAGCATATTCGGAATCTCGACATTCTTGTTAAACACGCTGCTCGTGTAGCTATTGACACTCCAGCCAGCCAAAGCCATGACAAGCATGACCGGAGTCTGTCGCCACTTCGACTGGTTGACGAGAGCAAGGCACAGCGCAAAAGCAGGGACGAAGAAGAAGTGATAATTCCGGTCGATCGGGTTATGGCAATTCCTTTCGCTTGAAGCATTCTCATCCAGCATGCCGTAGAGTGAGGCGCCGATGGTTATGCCGTAACCGAGGAAAAGCGTGTAAATCATGGCATGCACCATGCGAACACTTCCTGCCACGAGATTGTGGCTCTGGAGTTCAAGTGAACTGCACAGGACCATATAGCCGGGAAGAATCAACGCAATGCTGCTCTGTGCTAACGCGCCAAAACAAACTAATTGACCACCTTTGATCGAGCCGAAAGCTCGGGCCAGGAATGATGTCAACATGGCCGCCGACACTTCAAAGACATGTGCGTACAGCTCGTTGCTGGGAGCGAACACAAGCTGAAGGAGACCAACCAGAGCTCCTAGGAGGAAGGCAAAGGGGAGGTCGATCAGTCGACCCTGAAATGCGAAGGGTGCAACGCATGCTGATGCAACACCGTAGAGGAAGACACGGGTCCAAACATTGAACTTTGGTTTCTGGTCCATGACCTTGTCCAGCTTATCGGTGGCCTCATCCACTCCAAGCTTGTCACGCACGACCTCCTTGTAAATGTTATGAACATCGCGTAACCGGCCAAGGTCGATGCCTTGGGGCACGCGGACGATCTTGACCTCAGTGGTATGGGTGCTGCTGTCGTCGAAGCTGATGATCATGCAAGATGGTATATACAGGAATTGGCCCTCGATCTCTAGGACACGCGCTGACATGATAAGATACTCCTCCAAGCGGTGCGTCGGCGCCCCGTAGAGCATCAGAGCGCGGCATAGCTTGATAAGGTAGCGGTGTCGAGCAATGATAGCGGCTATATGGACGGTGATGCGGTGCTTCTCTTTCTTTGGCCTGTGGATAGGAGCTTCTCGCTTGAGCTTGTCGGCTACACGGTCTGAGATCTCGCTGGAGCCGGGGGCGGCAAACATGGACGATGACTTCATGAGTTCTGTTAGGGCAAGCGACGATGAGGAGTTACGCGACCGGTGTAGGTTAAACAAACCGCTAGAACGACCGGATCGGGGGGCCCGAACTCGAGATGAAGATCTCGAGGCGGGTGGTGAGGACTGAGGCGATAGGAGGGGAGAGGTAGTTGCTGGAGTAGTGAAGCCGCTGGAATTGTTACTTCCTCCTCCTCCTTCTCCGAGTCCCGACTGTTGATCATCGTTATAGAGCTTGAGGAGCGTGGAGAGGACGCCTCCTCGGTATCTGCTGGGTTGTGGGACATAGTCGTGGATATAGTTTTGCTGGAGGACGGGTGTTGAGGTTCCAGAGGTGCGGCCACGATGGTTTTTAGGATGGAACAGATCCCTCTTGCTCTTTCGGTGGGTGTGAGACCTCACGAGCTTGGCAGCCACTTGGTGCTCGTCCTCGCTCAAGTCCCGTCGGTGTGCTGCGCGATGCCGGACATGCTGGCCTGACAGCGGCGCGGGAGGGTTGCCGCCATCGAACGGCCCTCTACCCGCCCTTGCACTCGACGACCCACTACTCTGCTGGCTCTCCTCGTCATCATCATCATCATAGTCATCTACGACTACTGCCGGCCGGGGTGCACCCCCACGGCGGAGGCCATCTGAGTCGCCAACCAAGTTCTGGAATGAGGCGCCCATCTCATGCGAGTTCCTCCTAGATCCCGGGGCAGAGTGGCTGCCGAGCGAGATGGCCAACTGGTCGGCTCTAAGGCGAGCATCATTTATGGAGCGGACGACTCGCTCGTTAGCCTGCTCCTCCGCTTTGTCGGCCTCCTCTCGTTCACGAGGCGCATCATAGCTGGTATTGCGACGTAAGGCCGGTCTCGGACGCTGGACGGCAGGATTAGGACTCAGATCGCCTGTCGAGAATGAAGTTTGAAATTGGCCTTCACGATCCCTTCTATCTGCTTCTTCTTGGGCCTCGTCGGACAGGACCTTGGTGAGAGCCCGGGTGAGCTCCACGGCATCAGGAGCACCATGAGGAACCGTGCCCGGAGAGCGCCGCGGCGAGGGAGACGGCGAGAAAGTCGCAACATGGAGCTCAGGGCCACTGCCTGAGCCTTCGTCCGCTCCAGCGCTGTTGCTGCTGGCGTGCCATCCTACCCGCTTCTTCTCCTTGCGGTTTGGGGTAGGCACGTCACTGGCTCGGCCGCTATCTGGAAGTTCGGCCGACATTGTTGACGAGAGACGGAGCTATCCCTACTGGCACTGCTTTTTCCCGTCTTGGATGGGATCGAGCTGCCAAAGATTCCGATGGAGCTCCCTCAGTGAGACCTGTCTCGGCAGGTGGGAGGATTACACCAAAGAGCTTGCTTGATGCAGAAGGGTGGGAGATTGTCGCATATCTGTGTTTACAATCGCAACTTTAGATCGGTCTTAACAATACGACCAGACCGCACTGAAAGAGAAGAGCGAAAGAGAGATGAAAAGAAAAGGAGAAGAGGTCCCAAAATCCTCTTGCAACCGGACCAGTTGCGCAGCAAGCAAAGCAGGTGAGGAAAAGCGGGACTACCTATGGGTCGACTGCCCTCGGACGAGGCCACATCATATCTCCACCCAGAAAATCAAGACGGATAGCTAAAAGACGGCGTTGATGCGTATCAGTGGAGGAAGCGGGTAAGGAATCTCGGTGGGTCGCCCGAGATATGCCAGCGCCGGGAGAAGATGAGAAGTCTGAGACAAGCCGGCGATTTGGTGTGACGAGGCCGAATTGTTTGTTGGATATGTTTTTTTTTTATTAGAGGCTGTACATGCGTAGGAGGCAGAAAGCCTAAACAACCGGCGGCGGCGGCAAACCTTGATGGGCTCACAACAATAACAACACGAAGTTTCCAAGCAAGTGGAGTGGAGTTGAGGCTCCCTCACAGCCCAGGACCCTCGAAGCTTAATCGTGAAGATCTATCATCCATGACCGGGATGTTGCTGGCGTCGCCGGCGCCCGCAGGAATCCATGGAATGACGTTGGCCGTTCCGCCGGATCAGCGTTGGTCAGCGTTGGCCAGCCGGGATTCAAATTCTGATCAAAGTTTTCCATGTTGTGACTAGTCCCAGGTCGAGTCAAGCGCGAGTAAGGACTGGAATTATTCGCGGCTCGGAGAATTGTCCAGGGCAGCCGTTGTCAGTAACGCAACTGTCAGAATTGAGGCGAAGTTGCTTGGCTTGAAAATTTTAAGAAACCAGGATAGAAGATGGTGGTGGATTGACTGGACTTGCCGTTCTGCATCGTGTCTGGATCGCAGCTGCCTGTTCGTCAATCAATAATGCACTGCAAGGGCAGGAACCACTCGCACGCAATCAGGTACAGGGCAAGAACTATCTTACCGGGATCATAGCGATTGACCGCATCGCTGGAACCACTAGAAATTGAGGGACTGATCGCTAAAGGCCAGTGGCATCGCTCCATGACAACCACTGGAAGTCCGTGCGCCAGCAGGAGGAACGTACCTTCCCAGCATTATCTCACGCCATTTGCCACTGCAAAGCTTGGTCAAAAGCCCAATCAACCAACCAGACAGCTTGAAAAGCTCACAGTTCGTTATCAACGATCGGTGTTTATACTGCTCTCGTACAGATTAAATCGGGCCCCTCTCGTGTTCTAATCGTTGACCGCGTTGTCAACGTGAGCTAAGGAAAGGTAGAGCATTCGATAGTTTCGTTTGCTTGATAAGAATGACTGACTGATGTTTCTATTTCGAATTAATTCGGGGATTTCGCTTCTAGGCCCGCATCCACACACAAGCTTGCGATTAGCGTCCGTCGTCGGCAAAATCCTAGTCCATGTCCACCAGGAGGACCCTTCTGAGTGACCCACGATGATTAAAACCGAGTCGGCTTCCCGGCGAACTGATAAGAGCTGCCGGCTTGTCCGTAAAAGTGCAGATGCTTTTAGAGAAAATAAAAGATCGAGCTTATCCCCAACCGGATTACCTAAACGGTCGTAGCTTCCTTCCACCCTTTCCTGTTGGACTTTCCTGGCCGACTGAAGGTCCACGCTGCTCCTTCCCTTGCCAGCTGTAAGCACCTAAGATACCTTAGGCCAGCAAGCAAGCTCGAGCCACGGGCACGCTTTAATGGAGTCCAATATTATTTCGGAGGCAGGCACGGTTTAGAAGTTTCAAGATGGCTCCCCCGGATTGAAAAATGCACGGGATTCTTTAGTCGCAGCGTTTTCGTGACATGAAGACTCAAGCGATAACAACATTTTGGCCGTCCAGCGTCTGCTGGATGTAACCCCAAAATGATCCACGTAATGGGTGCTCCCACCTCTACTCGCGGCAATTCTAGCGGCTCAATGCCGGCGCGCATTGGGTCATAGGCAAGGCTACCGCGACCGTGGTCCTCCACGCTGCAACTGACGAACGACCATCTTCTCCCAGTAGAAGAAGCCAATCGCCATTGAATCTAAGATCACGCAAGCTACGCAATTCGGCTCCGTCCCAGGAGCGATATCGAATTGACATCATGGGCCCAGCAAGAGCCAACGCCCACTCTGAACGAGTGGTGCCTTTCCGCGTCATCGTATGCGGAGTCCAGCGAACCGGCACGCTCAGTGAGTACCAACATACAGCGCGTAGTGCATCATTACGGAATCTGACAATGGCTGTCAAAAGGCATGCAGCATGCGCTGTATCACTTAGGTTTCCATGATTGCTATCACATGCACACGGTGCGCGACAATCCCCAAGAAGACGGACCCCAGTGGGCGCGCGCGTTCGAAGCCAAGTACGAGGGCAAAGGCAGCTTTGGTCGGGAGGATTGGGACAAGCTTCTCGGACATTGCCAGGCTGTCTGCGATATCCCGGCGGCTTTCTTCGGCCCTGAGCTCGCAGAACACTACCCCGATGCCAAAGTCATTATTTTGAATCGCGATCCCGAGAAATGGTATACGAGCGTCCTCAACAGCATCCACTCAGTGCGATCATTGTCCTTCAAAATCAAGGTGATGTTTTGCGCATTGTTCGATGTGACTACACGAGAGTGGATCAAGTTTGCTTCATCCATGGGCAAGACGTTTGGCTACGACCACCGCACTGAGAAGGGCAAGGCAATAGCCTGGTTCAAGGGCATCTACGAGGACTTCCGTGAGCGCATACCTGAAGATCGTCGGCTCGAATACCAACTGGGAGACGGATGGGCCCCGCTGTGCCAGCATCTCAACGTGCCGATACCTACAATGCGAAACCAGGCTGGGGATGAGGTGGAGGTACCATTCCCACACCTCAACGACAGCACATCCTTTGGGAAGGAAATGGACCATTGGCAAGGACAGGCCCTGAAACGGGCCTCGGACAATTTGTTCAGTCTCATTGGGAAAGCTGCGGTGACTGGCTCCACGGCTTATGTAGGCTATCTGGTCTGGAAGACGCGTCTAGGTGGCCGTGTTTAGAAGGTTCTTGTGTTGAAATCTAGTGTAGTGATGACATTTTATGACAATCTGAGAGAAGATACCTTTCTTCCCACCTCGTTACCTTAAATCCAAGGCTACTGATAGCCTGCTCCGCGCTCAAACATCGGCCTGGTCAAAGTTGCGGATAAAGTCGTAGTAGAACTTGGCGGCGAGCATGTGCTCCTTCATGTCGATTCGCTCATCGATGGTATGAATGTTAATCGATCCATCATTGGTGTGTGGCACCCAGCGAATGATGTTGCTCGACAAATCTAGATGACTCGGTTAGCCCAGAGAAGACAGGGTCCAGGGGGGTTTCATACTGATATAGTGCCTTGTGTCCGTGTTGCCAGACATCATCGTACCGACAGGCACCACAAGATCTCCCTCGGACGCGAGCGAGTGTCGGATGGTGCCAGATATGACATCCCACACCTTTCCAGACGTCGGCGTGATGGGCGTCACACGGGTCTTCTCATCAGCTGACAACACAACTGTACCCTTATAGTGACCAGCACGTGGTGACTGCCGCTGCGCTAGCTCTTCGGGAGCCACTTCTGCCAGGTACTGCTCGTATTCGTCGTCATCCTCATACGCATCCAGCTTCAGGCTATACTTGTCTGCGATGCGCCTAAGATCCATGGCCACCTTGTGCTGAACCTTCGGGATACTATCCTGAGGCGCAACACGGTGGTTGATCCCGAGCGTTACAAATTCAGGCATAGCATTGATTTTCTCCCCACCCTGGATCCAGTCGACGGACTGTGATGACTGGATCATATTTCTTGTGAGGCGGTCCTTGGCCAACTCCGCCGTCAGACCTTCAAAGTCTCCTCTCTTGACCATCCTCGTAATCTTTGGGTTTGCGTTGGGCGAGTATCGTGCCTCGCATTGTAGCTGATGGTGAACGGGGCTGTTCTTGAGCAGCTTGGGCTCGTAGCGATGCGCTTCAATGGCTTCCACCATCTCGGCGACGATGCCGATGCCAGTGTGCTTGTCAGGAAGCGATGAGTGGCCTCCCATGACGCTCAGCTCAATGTAAATGTCAACATGACCTCGCTCTATCACAGCAGGGAGAGCGTAGAGGGTGCCATCATCTAGGCGGCGCATGCCCAAACCGCCCTCGTCAAGGATGACAACCATCCCATCCTCACCATAACGCTCAGCTAAAAACTCATCGATCTTGGCAGCGCCACGATATCCACTACACTCCTCGTCAAATCCAAAGGCGAGAATGAAAGGACGTGTGGGCTGCCAACCAGCGTCCAGCAGCTCCTCCACAGCCGAAGTCAAGGCTGTGAGACTGTTCTTGTCGTCGGAGGCACCCCTGCCCCAAAGGTATTCGCCGTCAAAGTGGCCACTGAAGGGGGGATACGTCCAGGTGGTTTCATCAGGAACAGGGACGACATCTTGGTGCGCTGCTAGTAGAATGGGCTGGAGAGACTCGTCTGAGCCTGGTATGGTGTAAACCAAGCCAAGCGTGTTAATGTGCTCCAGATGTGCCTTCTTATGGCTACAGACCTGTTAGAAGCAATGCAATAAAGCGCGCTGACGGAGAGTAGAAATATCAGAAGTAACTTACAGAGTTGGGTATTGCTCCCGGAGTACGTCGTGAAGATCATGAAAGACAAGCCACCGATCATCCTCATCCGGCTCGCCTAGATCGTCATAGCTTACGGAGGGTACCTGCACGACAGCCTGGTGGCGCTGGACCTGCAATTCAAGAGCCTCCCAAGAGCCAAACACTTCCTCAGCTGATGGGAGTCCGTCTCCTTTGGGATCTAATGTTGGTGAGAGGTCGCATTTGAAGTCCTCGGTATGGCCCGAAATCGCATCCTGAAAGCCAGCAAGCGGGGATTGCTTGACAAACCCACCGAGGCCGAGATTGGAGGGGAGAACGATGGCCCCAACCGTGCTCGCCAGCATAGAAAGGACTAGAAAAGCCATGATTGTTGAAAGTCTAGATCGAGCTTCAATTTCTTTACGCTTCTATGAAGACTTCGGTTGAGGGAAGATAAAAAGGAAGAAAGAAGTGAGCGGGATAGGGTAGTTGTAAGCCGGCCGCTGCGATAACGGACGGGATTTTCCTAGATAGGCAATTGATCGGAGTCGCGATGGCATCCGTATTTGCAATACTATCACCCCGATCTAGTCAAGAAAGAAATGCAATTAAAGATAGAATTGTATATTATCTCCATCAATATACTATCTCTTACATAAACTTCTCAGTCAGCAGACATGGTTGTACACAAGTTCTTACTTCAACCCTTGTCCGTCCTGCTGTCAGCCTCCGAGGAAGCCTGTACTTGTTTGTTCTGAACTTGGCATCACTGGCCGTTTCGACACGTTCCACGGGATAATACTACGCAACCTGACTTCTAACCAAGATTCAAACCCCGCAAACAGTCCAACATTCGACCACTTGCGGCAGAACTCTTGTAACGCCTTGTGCTGGCCTTCTATCCAGTCCCACTGCAAGTTAATCACACTTCCCGACAATGGCGTCAACGGTATCAAGTTGTACGACAACTTCTGCAAGCAAACTGGGCACAGATACGGAGGCTGCAACGAGTCTTCAGCAATGCTTGCTGTGCTTTGCATCGCACACGCAGAATAGACGCAGTGGCCCAGGGTAAGACAATGTCCAACCTCGTGGGACAGCGTACGTGCTACCCGTGAGAACCACAACGCGCTGTAGTCGTCTTTGGTTTGAGCTACAAGCTTTGGGGCGGCCGCCGATGCTGCCGAACCCAAGGCAGAGGAGGTCTGGTCGGGATCGGACTTGCGAGGTGAAGTGGAAGCTTTTCGACGTTTCTGAGGCGCTGGGTTTAACCCGCACTGCTCGTCTACAAATGTCTTGCAATGTGATAAAGGCCAGGCGTGCTGAAGATCAATCTCAGCATGCCGATCTAGACATGGATGGTAGCGGAATGTGCTGACAACGGCAACATGGCTTCCTCCGAATGCGCGACCACAGCAAAAGTCGTCCTCGGGATCTTCATACGTGTCCTGCGGCAATACCATGACCAGAGCCTGGGCGTCCGGAGGCACGAGTGGCAACATCGCGTCCAGAACATCGCACAAATTCAATTGTTGTGGCGCTACGCCGTCGATGGATTCCCGGAGCCGTACACCAACAACTTCGGCATGCGGGCCGGGTGTCTCGAGGCCAATGCGCTGTTCACGGCCCCTCTTCTTCCCGGATCGACCTGTCCATGGAACCCACTTGAGTTTTGGCTCGAAGGCTTTGACGGGCATGCGGCGGTAGAACGCTGAGAGGTACTCGCAGAGATCCTCCATCTTTGGCTCCTCAAGCCGCGTAGATGCGGGCAGCTTAGGCACCGCACGGCCCTTGGGAACCTTCATAAGCGGTAAGCTATCCAGCACCCCAGAGGAGATCTCCGGAGGCGGAATCACGTATATCGCATTCCTCTTCCTCGTCACGCCGGTAGCATGGCGCTGGACGGTCTGGTGCCATGATTTGAAGCTCTGAGGTGGCTCCTTCGGATCAATCGCGAGGGCATGCTCTGGAAGCACAAGTGGCGCTGGGAAGGCATCCGGGTCGCGTTGATCTTCTTCGGGTGTTGACTGGTACTCCCCAGCTTTGTATCTCCCGGAATGCGTCGTAGCTGCGACGCGTTTCTCTGGTGGTAGCCGTTGAAACCCGTACTCCTGTGCAGCTGGGGAGCAATCAGTGTAAAGGCCCTTGTCGTGCTTGCAAGCACGGGAGCTGGCATTGCGCTTCATGATTCATCACTGCTCGGAAGATGACACGACATATTCGTAGTTTACTCTACCTTGTGGCTCTCTTCTCGAGCTGCATTTTCAACGGCTCTTATAGTGCTACGTCAGGAGCTGCAATGCGCATCAAGCGTGCGTAGGAAAAGGCTTGTTGTGCATCTTTTCACGGGGCTGCCTGGCATCGTGAAGCAGCTTGAGTGGCAGAGCAGAGAGATGCTTGTGCGAATACAAGGATACTCCTTTATTTGCCCAGATTGGGATGGGCAAAATCCCCGAAATTCTCGGTGCCGAGCGGCATCACGGGTAAATTCACGATACAAGCTACTCCAAAGGCCTCGACCCCAGAGTAATCGGGACAATTGCCCCAGGCACCGGAACGCGGATGTCTCTTACGAGGAGCAGGGTTCTGAAAGTCCATGGAAGCTACTTGTACTATTGCTTCTTCGAAACGAAGTTGTTGCGCCACCAACATCCAAGCCATCTTTCATTTACCGTGATTCCACTATCGACGAGATGGGGTGCGCTTGGACCATGGAAGGAAAGAAAAGACGCAGAACATTCTCCAGCGCACTGACCGCTGACATCCTCGACCCCTGACTATAACCGATGGCGCCGGAGCCAAAGCTAACTAACGGCTTTGGCGTGTCGGTTCTCTCGGCCGTGAAGATGGGATCCTCCGCCCAATCACAGCGTCATTTAGCATCGCTTTTTTTTTTTGTCTTGGCCGTGGCAATCTCGAACCTGCCAGCTCGCCGACACCCTCCGTACCTCACCTACCATTACCTTGACTTGATGAGAGCTGCATGGTCATAATCCCAGTCCTGATAGCTTCTCATCATCAATCCTACTCACAGCGATTCTTCTGTATGAGTAGTAGAGTTGCTAAACACACACTAAGCCCAGTCCTGACGGGGATACCCATCTTAATAACATTTATAAGCGCAGGAATACCGCTGACCAATATGACCAATTCGTCCGGTGTTCTCCATGCCCGGATCCTGAATGCCAGTGTTGCGTGCGTATGCCACGACGTTCCGGAGAACAGAGACATTAGGTCGCCGAAGGCTTGAATACTTCTACATCAAAGCCTCCCGTCAAATTAAGATGTTCATCAAATGATTATACAACTGCGCTATCTCAATAGTAACTAAGATGGCTTCTGAACTTAATGCTAGCGTTTTCGTCGCGCCTTCGGTTCCCATGAAGGGGTCCGACGGCCAGACCGTCGGAAGTTGGCCTCCCATTGCCTGCACCTTGATCTACGGACCCAGATCCGCAATACTCATCAATACCCCCTTTACAAGCAATGACACATCCGCACTGGCGGATTGGATCTCTGCTACAATTGGTCAGAAGAAGCTAGTCGCTGTTTACATCTCGCATGGACTCGGTGATTACTATTATGGCCTGCCCACGCTCTGCAGGCGCTTCCCGGACGTGAAGACATACGCCACCATTAAGACCTTGGAGAAGATGAAAGCCAGCGTTGAGCCCGAAGGTTTCGGTGTTTTTGCGACGCGATTCCCGGGGCTGATTCCCGACCAGCCCCCCGCTGAGCAAGTGGCCGAGCTTCTGCCCTCTAGCAACAAGCTTAACATAGATGGCCATGACATCGAGGCGATATACGTTGGGCAGGGGGCAATTGCAGATTCAACGATTGTGTGGGTACCGAGTCTGCGGCTAGCCATATGCGGTACTGTGGTCTACGGAGACGGTCATCCTATGCTGATGTACTGCTTAACAAGGGAGTCAAGGCAGGCCTGGATATCCGCTATTGAGGCGATAGAACAGCTTGGCCCTGCCAGCATCGTCTGCGGTCACCAGAAACCCGGAGAAGTCGCTGGCCTCTGGCATCTTCAACGTAACAAGGATTACATTGAGACGTTTGGAAATCTGATTGAGACAGGGCAGGTCAAGACAGCGTCAGATCTCATTGCGACTATGAGTGACAAGTACCCTGATCGATTTAATGTCGATGCTCTAGTGCTGGGTGCTCGGGCTGCCTTTGGAGAAGCAAGTTCTGTATGATAAATCAACAAAATAGGAACAATAACACCTATCGTCTTCTCATACTGACGTCGCCAAGCTGATCATGTTTCCCGAAATGCCCAGCATTGCGAAGCACGGTAAGAAGCACCAGGATAGAAGCATTCTGTTAAGTAAACAGGTTGCCCGATTGCTGTGGGTGACTCTCTACCCGTATACCATTTTACTTCAACAGGTGCCAAATAAGCGGGCTAGGCCCGGTTTAGTTGACCATTCTTTGCCTAGCTCTCCTCTCATCCGGACCTGTTGGTGTGCGTGGTCGCCGACTACAACTCATTGGCCGAGATAGTCATCTACATGGAGCTTCTCAGCTCTGAGATCGACCACTACTGCATCCAGGTCCACATTCAATCGGGCCCTTGGGAGCAAACCTCAACCCAGCTCAAATTATCACACCCACGAAATCACATTCCTCCTCCAGCACACCCACATGCTTCGTGTTTAGGGAGCTTCGGATTTCTCTGTCCTAGCGGAGTGTACGGGATAAAGCGGGTAGGCGAAACTCGACCGATACCTCTCGGGCAAGCTGTGGGTGGACCTGCATTAACCCACCGCACCATTCATTTGGAACGAGTAATACCTGTACTATTGCATGCTCATACAGGGTTCGATTGGTGTGGTGTGGTTGTGTGTCCTTCTATTCGAGAGCAGAGCTGGGCCGACTCGCCAAAATGAACCTTGCTTTCGCTAGTCCCACGTGGCTGGACAACCAACTGCATCCCTTTCGCCGACAGACCTTCTAAAACCCTCTCCCATTCCAATTGCGTTTAACGGCTTTAGTGCTAGCTTCGGCTGAGCCCCCTGAAAATTCTGGTTCACAAGTTCTGGAATAGAGTTCGAGGCCGAGGCTTGGTGGGAGGGTGACACCCCCGGCCTAGTCTGTTGATAGCGTAACGGCACCCACCGCTTCTGGTTATGGCGCTGCCAGTTGGTGAACATGATGAGCGCGCGATGTGCGTATAATAGTGATAGCGCTGAGTGGGATAGAGGCGGCTGCTATTGCGTTTCAGGCCCCTCGAGTTCTTTCAGCCTTTCGGCCCCCATTACTTCCCATATCTGCACCATTGCCGAGTTGTGGATTTGATCTCCTTTCCTTTTTTTTTCCACTCCTCAATCATTCTCTAAGTGATGCGTTCTGTGCTGCGTTCGTGATCATGTTGAGTCTTGAAGCAGAGTCATATACTTGGTTCGCTTTTACAGTGGTGATTGTCGTATTCCGATTGTAAGTCCCTCAGCCCCGGTTCCCTGCCAGACACCCTGCCGCCGATACTACCCCCCGGTGGCCCTCGCACTATGGATCATCTAACCCGCTCGCACGTAGGGTTTCTCGACGGCTGCTCCTGGGATCATGGCGAAAGCTTCAAACTGACGATGCCCTAATGGTTCTGGCAACTGTATGTGTCTCTCTGGAATTATTTCTTTGCTCAGTGCGAATGAGTATCTACTGACACGATCTACCCGTAGATCACGGACCTCGTTCTCATCATCGCCCTTAACTTCGTATCTCAAACCGACTCGAATTTAATCCATCCCGACGACCACACGACTCTCGACGATGAGGAGGTCAAGAAGCGGGCCTTTGGGTCAAAAATGGTGCTTGTCGTGGAGCAGATGCAATGCGTGACCATCTGGCTCGTCAAGGCATGCCTTCTGCTCATGTACCATCGCTTAACGTATGTCCGCCATTGCTTATTCTTGCACATTGTGCAACTTTCAACTAACGGCAGCCCAGCATGAGTTTGTCTCAGAACCGCGCCGTGAAGGCTGTAGCAGTCTATGTAGCTGTTGGTTTTGTAGTAATGGAGATTCTATACCTCGGCGTGTGGTGCCGGCCTTTCACAGAGTACTGGGCCGTACCGCCGAAGAACAGTGAGTGGCTTTGGAGATTAGACATGATACTTGGCTAACACTGTACCAGCCCAATGCTCTGCGGCAACAAACCATCTGATCACCAATGCGGTGTTGAACATTTCCAGCGACATTATGATCATTCTGATACCGATGCCGATTTTCCTACGCTCGACTCTTACAGCGCATCGCAAGGCCGTGCTGTGCGGCGTCTTCGCTGTAGGAACATTTACAGTTCGTTTCCATCTCTCTAGCATGATCCCACACACCCGTGCTAACCCGCGTACCAGATCATCTGCGCTATTCTCAACAAGTACTACAGCTTCAATCAACCATTCGGCTCTGACTGGACCTTCTGGTATATGCGCGAGTCCTCCACTGCCTTGATGGCCGCCAACCTGCCCCTAACATGGACGCTCCTCCAACGCGTCTTCAACCTCAAGTCCTTCCGCGACAAGTATTCCAACTCGAACTCGCGCTCCCACAACTTTTCGTCTCGGTTTCGATCAGGCACCCATAACACAAACAATGACCGCACGCGCCGGCATCGCACCGTTCGAGAGACACTCGCTTCGGTGATCGACAGGACGGAGAGTGAGGAGCGCATGAACCCGACGTCCATACCACTCAAAATCTACCAAAAGCACGAAGTACAGATCAGCACAGTTGCTGCCGGGTCAGAGGACGGCAAGGATCAGCGCCATATCTCGGATGAATCGCTGCCAGATGGGATGAAGACAGTGGTGAATGTCAGAGGGGGCTCACACGCCAGTCGGATCTTCAATGACGAGGCCACCTCGGAGACGGAGAAAAGCGTGGGCGGTGTTGTATAATTTTTACCAGACAACTTAATAGATTTCCATTGGACACCCATCATCGTATACCAATCCTCCAAGGGAGACTCGATTTGATTGTGTTCCGTCTCGCGGAAAAGACTCCGGAGCCAGTCCCACTTATACGGAATACCCGGCGCCGGACCAACAATTTAAACCGTGTATGATGAAGAAAAACGTGTTTACTGACTCAAGTATCTCCTATACGCGCTTTTAATCTTCCATCGGTCCATTTCGGATTTCTAATTGACTCGTCTGTTACTTTTAAGAGCACTTCTAGGACTCCCTAACACCATGTTGCCGCTGTTGCTGATCCTCCTCCTTTGACTCAGTCACCTCCGGACTGCCGGTATCAGAGCTAGACTGGGCAGCCTCCGTGTCTGATAAGCTCTCCGGATCGTGCCTTTCTTCGTCGGGTACTCGCGCGGCTTGCTTAACCTTGGTTGGCGCGAACTTACTTCTTACCCGAATACCTTTCCCGTACTTGTAGAACACGAATGGAACGATTCCGAGTAGGGCTGCCAAGCCTCCTATTAGACTCCCTCCACCTCCAACGCCCATGGCGTCAAACATCTGGTTTGTGAATAAGGGTGCTGCAGCACCGCAGGCAGAGCGGGCGATCGTATTGGCGGCAAGCGCTGAGGCTGCGTACATGAGGTATCTGTCTTTGGTGTTAGAATGGCTGGCGGCATATCAAAGCCTTGAGGCCGTTACTTACGAATCGACAAGGTAGTTTAAGTATCCAACAAAGATAAGGAGAAGCGATGTCGCCAGAAGTGCCCCGGCGATCGTGGGGACAATCCAATGGACCGAATTGTACTGCGCTGACCACGCGAACCAAAACATGGTGACTGGGAAACCAATTCCCCCCATCATCGCAAGCGGAAGTCGATCTTCTGGCTCCAAGTCTTCCATCTTGGCCTTGCCTTGCTGAATCCTCTTCTTCCGTTTGTTGGTGTCTATGACCACAATGATCCCTCCTAAGGCGGCGCCCACAACGGTGCCCAACAGTGGAAGCTCTCCGACTCCTGGGTTCCAACCTCGCTTTCCCTGAAAGACGATAGGGTAGATGCTAAAAAGCATGTAGAGAAGCGTATAGACCAGCGACATGTAGATGGCACAGAGAAAGGAGATTGTGTCGAAAAGGATGATCCACGGCCTTGTCAGGGCGACCTTGTATACTCCAATCAATGTTTTCCCACTCTCCTCCAGAGGCGCTTTCACATTTTCGTAACCTGGAATCTTGGCCTTCCTGATCCGCTTTGCCTTGTCTACTAGAATCTTTGGCCCATATGTTTCAGGGATCGTAAGCATGAAAACTGCCGTGACCCCACCGAGCCAGAGCAAGACATAAAAACTCCATCTCCAATCCTTCTTCAGTTCGAGAAACCCCGAAATAACTGGACCCAGAGCTGGGCCAACGTAGACCAAGGCTGCAAAGCCGGCCATGGCTGTGCCGCGAGATAAAGGATCCCACAGATCAGCTAGAACTCCGGGCGAATTGCTCAGGGGAGCCGATACGAAGGTGCCGCATAAGAAGCGCCCGACAAGAAGAGCGCCAAAGTTGGGCGCAAAGGCGCAAAGGAAGTTGAAGGCCATATAGATGGCAAAGGTGATGTAAAATATCCAGCGCCGTCCGTAGAACTCTGACAGGGGCGCGAAAACTAGCAGATTGATTATTAGCTGCGCAGGGATCAATCAGAGGGTGTCCAAAAGATCACTCACCCAGAGGACCGGCGACATATCCCAACAGGAATAATGTGATTGTCAACCCAGCCACGACTTCTGAGACATCAAAGTGCTCCGATATGGACTGCAAGCACCCGGACGGGCTTGACGACGCAAATGTGGCATTCATGACGAGAGACACAGCGCAAATTGTAATTCCAACTCGACGTCGAAAACTCCAGTTGACTGGATTCTCGATATCGCCCGGGGCGAAATCGATCTGGCCCGCTGCATTGAGATATGGTAGTGGTTCATTCGGGTTGATATCCTTCGAACGGAATGGTCGGTTCTGCGGCCGCGACAGCAGCCGATGTAGTCTGCTCGCCATCTTCACTAATTAGTCCTCGTCAAAAAGCAATGCACTCTACGGCTTGCAGTCAAAGGAAGGAGAAGAGCCATCGCGTGCACCTCATCCCCTTTATTCCTTATGACCATCCATGACATGACGAGTACGGCGTAGGCTCTATGACACCACATCGGTGTTTCGCGTTCCGTGCTGTTATGACCCTCGGCGGTCCGGACTTAGCTTCACGGAACTGTTTTCGCCGGCTTTAACATGGTCTTGTGGTCGTCGTTGACATCAGAGTTCGCGCTAAGTGGCGTTGATGCTGACATTGCCCCAGCGGGAACAAGTCTTTAAAAGCATTCTAGCGGGCAATCCGCTGCAAATGAATGTCAAGTTCCGGCTGCGACGGCACAAGCTATCAATCGCTTGATAATCAGATTAGTCGCCCTTGCACCGAGTATCAGGGGATGACTATAATTCATGTTAGACGTGGAGATCTTGTGGAGAGCTGCCGATTCGGTCTCCGAGGCTTAAGCTGAATAGACCGTTCCGAGGGTCTGCACCGAGCATTCGGAACGCCTTCCATTAGGCGACGGCAAAGGCGCCGCACAAAGTGGCAACTCTAAAAGCTGCAAGCTCCGACGTGGTATGTTAGGCGTTCGCTTTCGCGGTGGCGATATAGTCTTGTGGAACTCGAAGCTTTGCAAAATATTCCGCAGCCCTTGCGTGAGCTCATCCGTATCAATCCATTCCCATTATCGCGGAAACTCGCTATAAATACAGACAAATGAGCACCAGGTCTGTGCAAGAGGCGGCTGCTGCGACTAACTCTTCTCACGAAAACAGAAGACTGCCAGCTGCGCCAAGGCAATGCATCATGGTAATAATATTCAGTGGTCTCCTAACACTTGTTCCGTCCGTTGGCTCACCGGACTCTGGGTCCAGCATGCTTTTCGAAATGGCATGAGAATCCCGTAGCCACTTTGCTTCGTTCTCCCATGCGATCTGCGTGGACGAAGTCCACCTGGTACTCTCTGAGAAGCTGGTATATCTCCACTTGCTGCTCCGTCAGCCCGTATATGGATGCCCACTACAGCGAAAGTCAGTTTAGCGCCCGCATCTGTATGTAAGCTGGGGTGAGGGGTTTTGAAATCTATGTATAATGCATCAAGTTGCATGCGATAATGGAACACTTACGACTCCGCATAACAGGGGTGGGACATAGCTGGCGCCGAGGGGACGATACTGTTTGACTTGTCTCGCAAGTTTGATAAACTCATCGATCAATTGGATAGCTTGCGCAAGCATGTACTTCCGTGTGGGATAAGTAGTCCCGATCAGGCTATTAAAAGCAATAGCAAACACGAGCAAGGACGCATAGACAGCCTGGGTAGATTTCAGTAACTTCAGCCGCTTGTGCTGTATAAGAATATAGTCAATAAATTCATAATTCTTATAACTATTATGAGATATCTTATGGACTACTGAGGAGGCCGTAGACCTACCTTTGTAAGATTTCTCAATGTAGCATGACTATTCCTCTAACATATATGTCCCCATAGATGCTAATCCAGCTTCGTCGCCCTTCTCTCTCTTTGTGCGCAACAACAGATTATGGAACAGCTGAAGACTCTCCGTGCTGACCTTTTCTTGTCTAAGACCCTCTAGTATCGTTTCAAACCCCTTCAGTTGCATCGACACTGGGTTACCAAAGTTTCTGTCCCAATCTTCATCATCCAGTGCTGAGGCAATGTCTCCAAGAAAAGGAAGAAACGACGAGAGTAAGGGAATAACTATTTTTCGAATTGGGTGCTCAACTGCTGGCGCCTTTCCGTCGCCGACTCCCTTTTGCCGCTTAAGGAGATTCATAGCTAACAAACCACCAATGAGCATACCGTCCATGGCTGCAAGTGCAGCAATATCCCACAAGCATGCCGCTCCCGGGTCTTCAGAGACATAATGCACCTGCCCAAGAGGTGATATGATACTAGAAATCTTAGAAAATGTTTCTTCTGCCTCGCCACTGAGCCAGATAGATGAGTGCTCCGTGCCAACCAGCTCAGGGGTCACCATTATAGCACCATCTAAATACTCCGCAATGCCGTGGACTTTCATCCAAGCCTCCATCTTTCGGGCTTGCTGAGGAGTGCCCGTGGTGATGTTAATGATGGTTTTTGGGGGCTGGCCTTTCTCAAGGGGTAGGATAGGTGAGAACAACTGGGTGATATTGCTATAATCCGCGACAGCAAGAAGTATGATATCACTGTTCGAAATAGCTACCCTGAGGTCATGCTCAAAGAGAGCGCCGAGCTTGGTGAGATCCTTCAGCCATGGGCGATCAGGATTTCTGTTCGACATAGTAACGGTGAACCCTTTTTCAAGCCATTTCTTGACAATGCTCGCGCCGATGTTACCGACGCCAACAATAGTGATATTCGTCTTAGACATTGTGAAATAGTTCAAGGGTCTCAGGGAGAATGAGAGAGTTCGACAAGGTGATTATTATAATTTAAATAAAAAACAAGTCCTTAAGAGTTCTATTATACCTTTATAATAGTGATATAAAACCCTACAGAGTTAAATTTATATTATTAAATAAATTCCGAATTTACTTAAAGTCCGCATCAAACTCCGCATATCGAATGAGTTCCGCTTGCAAAACCCAAAGCGCCTTATAGGCTATTCATTAGAGCAGTTCCCTCCCGACAAAGTGGCTGCTGCCGATTTGGGACTCCGAGTTCCCTCACACTCAGAAATACAAGAAGAGCGCTAAGCACGGGTTCCATGGGGTCCGCGGGTTCCATGGGGTCCGCGGGCTCCGTGGGATCCATAGACCAAGGTGCTAATCAGGATATAGCATTTGCGATGCTTAATTCAGAGGTAGTATTTGTAATAAACTTTGCACTCAATATTGTTCCCTAATTAAACCTAAACTTACGACCTATTATCTTAAGTACATCATCCATTTTCTTCCTCAAGGAAGAGATGCGGACTTTACATTGAGAGAATTCGTTAATCCCTATTCTTAGATAATTTTAATAAGAAGTAAGCTCCCTTCTTTTTAAAACTTTATATCTAACAATTAAAAGCCTTGTCTCTTTATTGAAATCTCATTAATATTTTAGCTCTCGAGCATCACGAACAAAACAGTTTTATTTATACTATAAATTTAAGAACACCACTATGAAGGTCGCAATTGTTGGCACGGGAGCTGTGGCGAGGTATCTTGTTGACGAGCTGCTGTCACGTAAGCATGACATCGTTGCTATCAGCCGCTCTCGCAAGGCGTGGTTAGATGATTGCAACATTGAGCAGCACCAGGTGCAGTACACAGATGTGCTAATTGCACCTCTTCTTCAAGGCTGTAATGCTGTCATCTGCACTGTGAGCTCCTTTTCGCCCGAACTTGTTGAGATTCACGAGTCGCTGCTTGCGGCATGCAAGTTAACCCCGACTTGCAAACGTTTTATTCCTTCCGTTTGGGTCGGGAACTTTGAGGACATTCACGATCAACCATACTATGGTGCTGAGAGGATTCAAACCATTTACAACTTACTTGCGAGGCAACAGTCGGTCGAATGGACACTTCTCAGTGTTGGTTGGTTAATTGACTATATCCTCTCGCCTACACAACGCTACTTGCCCGATGAGCCCTTCTGGGTGCAGGACGTGCAAGAGAAAACATTCAAGATCTATGGAAAAGGAACACAAACCGTTAGCTGTACCGCTGCACGCGATGCAGCCTCTGCCGTGGTACAATTGTTGGAGACACCCGCTGGATGGGAACCCTTCACATATATCTCTGGTGAGCAGATAAAGTGGATTGATCTATGGAAGATTGTTAAGGAATATGATCCTGAGTACCAACTGGTTTCCAAGTCCTTGACAGAAAGTATTCAACAATTGGTAGGCTCGACAGACCACGTGACAATCACGGAGGCTGTTTTTGATGTTATGGGCCATAGTGAGGCTCTACACTATCCACAGAAGAGAGTGGACAAGCATAGAGAGATTTACTTTGACAGAATTAAGTTTAGAAGTATCAGGGAACTGATTAAGGATGCTAAAGCTAATCCTAGAAAAGTTGTATAGGGCTAAAAAATTTGAATAGGAATTAATTTTTATACTTTTATTATAAAATGTTATTACAATTATCTTATAATTATTATAATATAATGTACTTTATAACTGAGCTAATTACTTTATTATAAGAATCTATTGATTTAAGCTCCAATACAGCAATCAACATTGTACTAGCTTAAAAGGTCATATACGCGGTGCTATTGAAAAACTGTGACAAAGAAAATGATACGCAAAAGCACCGACACGTTGATACACAAGTCAACATTTGAAGACTACAACACAGTTTACAAGTTCTCTCTAGAAGGTAGTACAATTCCAAAACCCTCGCGGTAACCCCTTGCAGCCTACGATCGCGCATGGGCGGGTTCCCCAACTTGCTTCCCTAGTGTATTAGAGTGCCCGTAGCCCCAGGCCGGCCGATGCGATCCGGCCTAACCAACGGCACAGCGCCGGAAAACGCGGAGAGCATATCTACCGGAGTCCACTAAAAGCCGGCTCGAACCGGGTATCCTGGCAGGACGCTTTACCAACCTTTCGAGGACAACGTACTTGTTGGCGGTATAGCAATGACCACTGTCGAGACCACGACAGGCGGTACTGGCATCTACCACCGCGATATGCCATCAATCGACCATTTCTATCTATCTAAGTCACGGGTGCTTGCGGGAATTTATAGTAGTACTTTCGTATTGATTAAGTTTCAAACATATATCGCACATTATGTGTTATTTTTTCAAGCAGCGTCGTGCAAACCACTCAACGACCGATCCCCTTCTTCATACACCTCTTTTTCTTCAACACGTGGGTATCGCTCTAAACATGCTCCTGGTGCGTCTCACCACCCAGCACACCATCGCTAGCATCGCTGCTCTTCTTCTCCTTGGGCTCAGCAGTAGCACCAGAGGGACCGCTAACGCTCATTTGGCGGAAGACAGTCTCGTCACGTTGCTCACGGGTGATGTAGCCCGGAGGCACCCACTTGCCGGAGGTCCAAGGCTTGAGACCCTCCTGGCCATACATGAGGTCGACGTTCTCAAGGGACAGGCAGCGGGACTCGTAGAGGAAGAACCAGACGAGGATACCGGCAGCCAAGTTGCAGGCGGCGAAGACGAAACCGAAGTTGTAGGAGATGCCCTCGTCAGCGAGCGGGCTAAGGAAACCAATAAGGACTGCAGGTATTCATATTAGCGGTGGTCATATTTAGGTTGAATGGGGTAGGACGTACAGTTTCCGAGCCAGTTGGAGGCAGTGGAGATGGAAGCCTGCTTGGCTCTGGTGCGCAGAGGGAAAGTCTCGCCAATGACGACCCAGGCCATGGGACCCCAAGTGCCAGCAAATGAAGCAATGAACATGCAAGCTGAGACAATCATGACAATGCCGGAGCTCTTGTACACCTCGGGGTCACGGGCAGTACCGATAGAGGCGAAGATGGTCAACCAGGCAGCCTGCCACAGGGCTCCGATGAACAGAGGCCAACGGCGACCGAACTTCTCGACGACGTACAGACCGTAGAAGGTCATGACGACGTTGACGGCACCGAGAATCAGCTGGACGAGAATAGGATCGTCGACACCGGCAGACTCGAAGATGGTCTATTCCCTGTTAGTCTTCCGGTCATTCGTGCAAAGAATTGGTATTTATGACTTACAGCTCCGTAGTAGAAGAAGTAGTTGACACCAGTCCATTGCTGGAGGAAGTGGACTCCAATACCGAGGAAGGTACTGCGAACCAGTTAGTGCTTGGGCTAAGAATGGCGACTGACAAAGCCACATACCGATAAACAACCTTGGGAACACCGGTGTTGGGGTTGAAGCACTCGAGCCAGCCAGAGGTACCGACGGCACGCTCCTTCTCGAGAATGTCTCGCATCTCGTTCAGATCGTCTTCGATGATGTTGTTGCTCGGGTCGTCCTTGAGTCCTCGGAGTCTAGCCATGGAGGTACGGGCATCTTCCCAGCGTCCCTGGGCCGCCAACCAACGGGGCGACTCGGGAACGGCAAGGACACCAACACCCAGGGGAATACTGAAGAAGATTCCAAGGCCGATGACAATGCGCCACGAGGCGTCATTGTCTTGGATCTCACGAACGCCGAAGTTGATAATGTTGGAGATCAAAATGCCAAATGTGATCATGAGCTGGTAAGAAGCGACGACGGCACCTCGGATTTCTAATGCATCGGTCAGCATTTCCTATTCTCGACCTGTCTGGCGCTCTGAGGGTGGAAACATACCACGGGGACTGGACTCGGACTGGAACATGGGCACACCGACAGACAGGTTACCAACACCCAGACCAGCAACCACACGTCCAGCAGTGAGATGGCCCCAAGAGTTCATAGCGGTGATTTGGACTAGCCACAAAATTAGCACGACAGTCCAAGCATATCAACTCCTCCACGTCTGTCTTACTGATATTTCCAATGATAAAGACGCAGACACCCAGCGTCAGCGACTTCCTACGACCCATCTTGTCGGCCGTGTAAGCACCAGACAGGGCACCAATCAAGCAGCCGATACTCATCAAAGAGACAAGAGTACTCTGGATGATACTGTCGAACGATCTGTCGTCGGGGGGTCCATTCTGACCGAAACGGCGCTTGAAGTCGGTAAAGATGAGCATGCTGGAAATCTGACCGGTATCGTAGCCGAAGAGGAAACCACCCAAACTGGTGACGGCTCCCAAGAGGATAGCCTCGACACCGCAGTCGGCGCCATTGACGCGGATGGACCTGTTCACCAGCGCGTTAGCTCACTGTCGTTGAAGACAAAAAGAAAAGCCGAAGACAAGGGGAGCCCTTACGTTTTGCCGAACATGATGGGCAAGCTCGTCTCGCCAAGAGTGTCGCGTGGTGTCTTGGTTCGGTCCCTGTTATCCTGTCTCGCTTTGTTTTACGTCCTGCGCAAGAGGTCCGTTCTCAAAGGTAGCTCAAGATCCCAGGGATCTAAAGAGCGGACCAGGGCGTATTAAGTATCTGTCTCTTTACCCCAGATTCAAGAACCCGAGAGGAATAGTAAAAGGCGAAAGAGAAAAAGGAAAAAAGAAAAACGGGCTTGGGGGGAAGGGGAGGGTGGTGGCAGGGTGTGGAGATCTTTATGAATAAACTTTCACGCCCACAGGCTGTACCGCGACAGGATGCCGGCCAGGAGACAACGTCGGCCCCGTCGCGTGGAGATGAGAATGGAAGATGGAGCCAGAGATCGTCGATGGATAGGAGCGCGGGCCCCCGGCTTGACAGGGCGCATCCTAGTCTTGTCCTACCGACACGGCACTCCTCCCAGCCGCTGGCTGCCCCAGATGTTTGCCTCAGCATTGAAAGGATTGAATATTACTAACAATGAGTTGTTCCTTTCTTATGTCTTTTTTTCTGCTTTTCTATCTCGTTTCTCTGGTTCTGCTTTCTTGTTCCGTTGTATTGAGAGATCGTCAGTTGCCGTTTGCAGCAGCAGCCGATCACAGCACTGCCACAGAACGCAAGCGACCATCTTTCAACATCAAAGTCTCCAGCATCAACATGACGAACTAATCGATACTATTGGATGTTCTGGTGTGAGCGGCAGGCTCCCTTGGCCTGCTTGGCAATCGTCATGCAGTGTGAGGTCAGGGATCAAAGCGGGAGCCGGGGGGCCCCAGGCTGGCGGATTGCCCTTCATTTCCAACGGCGTGCAAGATTGGCGCTGCGGCGTCCCAAGGAACTCGTAAGATGCACATGATTTTCTCTGTGCTCGCGTGTACTCGTACGGAGTACGTACATGCGTTATTCTGCTTGGTGGGCGGAAACGATGCCCAGAAGGCCCGATGTCAGTGGCTTACACGCGGATCCACCGACCGCAAGAAGGTCCGACAAGCGGCCACGAACGAAGATGTACGAGTATCAGGCGAGAGGATGAATTCCATTTTCGTAATCATCTTGGTATTGTGAATCTTCCTGTGTCTGGTGAGTTATGCTAGTCTTTCCCAAGTCTTGGTCGGCCACTTCCATTCTGGATCAAGGCCACCTAGATAGATCGGCCTCTTAGCCGTGATGATGACTTTGCTGATGGTGTCGACGCCGAAACGCGAGTCGGTTCCTCGGTCGCCAAATAATGTCTGACATCATTCATTAAGCTTAACCCGCTTAACCAGTTGTGCCTGTCGTCCGCCTCAAACCTTCGTCTTGTTAGTGATAGGTCTGCTTGCTTACACCTTTTTAGCGTATGGCGGCTTTTGAGTTTGTTCACGTTCGTATTTGTTTTTTTTTTTCTTTACCCATCGCATCGTGGTCTGATTTCTGACTGCGCACATGACACGTGCTGGGTTCACACTTTAGAGGCAAAGTTTTGTCTCGGGCCCCTGGTGCTGTTCCCTGTTCTGGCGGCTGCGGCTCTGATTGATCACATCCTTGCGACATTAAGCTATCCCAGATGCCGCCATGAGCCGATGTAGGTGATTTGATATGTTCAATTATGCATAACCTTACCGTAATGCCATCAGGATTGTTCACAATTGTTCATCCGCCAGGTGACTGCGTCCACACTAGACCAGAAGTTAGGACAGCTTCGGGTCCGTAGGATCGGCATTCGGGTGCTTCAATTCGACGCTAAACGTCTAGCCCGGCGTCACCGGACGGTTGCGGGCAAGCCACAACGGAAGAATCGCACTACAAGCAGTTAGAATGCTTGGAAGCATGGACCAGCTGTCAGTTCCTTCTGGCCACGACTGCGAAGAAATATTGGCATTTCAGCCCCCCAGGTCGATCATCCCCCAGACTTTAGTTGACGGTGACACATGTATCGACTAAGACACGTGCCCCCATATTCCTCCCGCCACTGACCTGGGTTGAATCCATCCTGTCTTGCCTCGAAAGTCTGGGGTTGACTTGGCTCATCGACTTGGTCCTGTCAATGATCTGGCTCAGGCTTCTGCGTCCTTTGCCGTCGCAATTACCCACTTCCATACTATGATTCGAAGACCCATAAGACAATTAGATCGCACCCACTGTAGAATGACCACGCTGGAGAACGGACCACTTCTATCGGCGCTCGCTCGGTGCGACTTCACAAAGCCATTATTTCCCAGTAAACGAGGCAAAAACACGTGTATGCCTGAGCCATCAGCCGAAGCGTCCCGCTGTGGGTGTCGCATTTGTCCAAAACTACTGGTTCATGTAAATTGTGAGCCTCCACTACGGCAGCTCTGTCGATCGGCATCCAGGCTTCCATGCAATTTTCTCGAAGGGTGCCACTTTGAGCACTGCCGATGAAACGTCGGGCCCAACGTAGATGCACCCTTCGAGGCTGGATATGCCTGAGCTTTCGGCCCGGGATCGATGGTGGATAGGCCAGACGCCGGGTTTCCGTGGCGTGATTTGAGCATTACCATCGGGTTTTTGAGGGTTGACATGCGACATTTCTGCCCGGCCTCAGTGTCTCGCCAGCTTCACCGCTGGATTGGATGAGAAGTCGCATGCATATGCCCTCGATCTTCCTCGGCAGCAAACGGAAGCTAGACATAATTACCGTCTTGAATTAGACTTCACCCGGAGCTTCGAAGTCGATCGCAGGCCTCCCGCCGAGCCTCACACGCCCCATTCTCACGTCTGCCTGGCGTAGATGAGGCCCCTTTCGACGCCGATTCGTATGGCATGTCGCGCCCGGGTAGGTTCTGGAGCGAGTTACAATTGGGCGGCAACTCCCTCCCCACGCTAATGCCGGCACTTCGAGCGTCGCTTTCGAGCACAGTACCCAGACCAGATGCAAATTCATTGCTTCTGGACCCAGTCACGTACAAGCGGACGGGGTGCCTTCATCTTCGTATTCCCACGCTTCTTGAATCGATGACTTTAGATTCCAAGCCTATCGTTGCTCGCCTGATGATGTACCCAACTAATCTAAACATACCCCCGGCCTCAAGATGTAAGGAACTGTAGCGGAAACCACTAGCCGGCGAGCTCGTTCTCGGGCTGCTTTACATTGGCAGGAACGAGTGCGACGAAGGGATGCTGCTACAAGCGGTGAGGGTCGCGAAGCAATGAAAATACTGAAGAAGTTTGCGGATTTGAGTAGTATACTCACGTCCAGGCGCTTGTACCAGTTCGATGCTTGAAGGAGCGCACACGCCCAGGCTCTTGAGACTTAAGCGATATTCTCCAGGCCAAGTGGTAGCTTGAGGATGGGATAGGCAAGCCGAATCCTGTTGTCAGCTGCGTATGCGACATATGGCTTTAGCATCGTGATTATAGTGTGATTTTTCCATAGCGATTACAATACCATATCAGGATCTGGCGCCTCGCGGCTGTCGGGGGCTGGGTTTCAAGAGAGCTTGTAATATAGCTGTTTGAGCTGTAGAATGAATACTCAGTAGATCCTTAAGATATAAACAAGGCGCGTTCCAGATCTGACTTAGAGATAGCCATGATCCTTTTTGCAATGACAGTCAGCTCAAGACTCAAGTGGTTAGATTTACCACGATCTTAGATATCACACCCTTGGCTAGTGACTAGTTGCGGTAGGATTCTTCACTTGGTGTATCAATTCATCCTTCAAGGTCTCTTTTGTGCTCCGAAGAGGTTACTGCCCTTGTGTTGAGATACCTGATAAGGGAGCTTGTCCCCGAAAGCTTGACTGCGGTTCATTTGATTGCTCACCGTACCAATTTGATATGATCAGATGTTCCTTAACAACAATATTGCTAGCCCTTTGGATCTCAAAAGTCGCGAATACCTAGATGACACAAAAAAAAAAAAAAACGACCTTAGGGTAGACAGAGATGAGGGAAGTATGAGCAGCTCCTGCTTTGCATAAAATGAGCTTTCCATGGCAAAGGCATATATGTGCCGGGTAGCTTGGACGTTGTACATTTGCTAGCTACCCTGTACCTTCATTCTGGAGGCGATGTACCAATCTGGTCTGGATCATAGGCGATGACGTTCACAATTGAGACAGCGAAAATCTTGATCTTGGTCGCATAGTTTCTGTCAGTCGAACCTCAATGTCGCTTAAAATCAGTGGCATATGCATTCTATCAGATTCGTGCGAGTGTAGTCTACATCGTGGATCAGAGGCAGGAGAGCATCAAAAGCAGCATGTTGCTGCTAGAAGGGAAAATGTCTTTTCATCCAGTAGGCGAAATGTGAAGAGTCCCATTCGGAATAGATGAAAAACGAAGGAGAGCTATCGGTCAGTGACCCCCATCTCTAGCAGAGATGCTTAGCAGGCACATTTAGCTGAGCCCTTCCAGCTGTCGAAGACATTCCAATGCAGTCATCCGGGGTCGAGCTCGTGCTCCTACCTCGTCTCCCCCGGTGCCGGCGTCGCATCGGATCGGACGCCCGGTAGTGGATGGTGCCTTTCCCGCGGTAACATCGCAGGATTAGGATTCCGTGGGAGCATTCCTTAGAGCCGAAGCTATATGGACCTGACATAGGCCTAGTGAACAGCGAGGCGTTGCTCAGATGGTCGTCTGCTCTCTACACATATCAGTCATTGCTTTCACACATAACACAGCTCGGATAGACTGGTATGGAAGCTTCGACCCGACGGTGGTGGTGGGGAAGAGACCCGAGCGCTGGGGAAGACACTTACCAAGGTGGGAAATGATCGACACTGACAGCCCAACGGGAGAAAGAAGCTGCGTCGCATGCATACGGCTACGTCGTTGTCCGGACTGCGCAAGTCTGTAGGCCGATCGGTTGGGCGGGAATCTTTTGCTGGCTTCCTTGTACTCAAAGCGATGCGACCGTGCCCTCAAGATCTTGCAGCCAGCCTTGTGGAGATTGGATCATGTCACGTCGACAAAATTCCCGAAGTCAATCAACAGTGCCAAAATCAGGTGAATGTTGGATGCCAGGTTTGGTATTATCAAACGTGAGCCTGGCCCTCATCGAGAAAGATATTGCTCTTGCTACAAACAGAACAGCTTTATACAACTCCAAATAGATGGCCGACTCGGACTGAAAATCTCCCGAACCATTGCTGCATATGTGCTTTCTGAAAGAGACGAAATCCACCAGAAACGGCGCCGAATGCTTCGGTCGTAGTATGCACGCTTTCTTCATACATACTCGTATGTGACTTCTGTAGTCACTGTGACGCGGATTTGAATTTTGTTGGAGTCCAGTCCGGTCAAATTCATCCAAGCGCCTCGATCACCGTCGAGCAGCTCGGCGCTCACTTCACCACAGCAGACGATGTAAAGGGTCGGTTTGTCTTGCTTCTCCTTGTATACCAGTTGCGTGCCCGTTGGGGAGACAAGATCTCGCCTGACCAAGGTTTGGGTCGCCTCGCCGCCACCATGATCGCCCTTCATATCCATACGCCACAATTGACCACCTGCGTAGCTGCAAACATAGCCTGACTTGCCATCTCGTGTCATGACGAGACCATCGGCATTGGCAAGGTCAGAAATGAGCTTCTCAGCGGGGCCTGTCTGCTTCACGTCGCCGTCCGCGGTCCACTCGATGGGATATCGTAGGAAGTCGCCGGTACCCGTGTTGATGGCCCATCCAAACTTTTCTGTAAAGCGCATGCGGTTGACGCCAAAGATTCCCATCTCGCCATAACCAGGAGGCGCCATGAGGGGATCTTGGGAGAACAGTGTGACCTCTCCGGACGCGATATCGAGACGCCGAATGCATCCATGCAGACTGTCAGCTATCATCAAGAGGCGATCAGAGATGGCCACGATGCCCATGAGAAAACCGCCGTCAGGTACGTCGCAGATTTTAGACACCTCAGCCTCGTCATCGCTGTGCTCGGGAGGCATGACAACGCGCCAGATGGCCCAGGAGTGAAATTTGCCGTTGACGAGATCTGCGTGGCCGGCAGTGACAGCATACTCTTCACGATCGGTCCCTTCTAAGCGGCAAAGGTTGAAGCAGCCATTGGCACCGGTGCCGTCAAAGCTATGGACGAGCTTGGGGGCTATCGTATCAAACTCGTCCTTCAACGGCCCTGTTGTCCCCGAGTTGATAACGTACAGATGAGGGTCATCGATGCTTGTTGTTAGAATGTTGCCATTAGGTCGTACAGCGATCCCTTCAGACCACATATCAGACGGCAGCTGATCGACGAGGACAATGTCGTGCAGGTTAGGGTCCATTTGTTGATGGGGCGAGGCCACATCGTCCACGGCAGCGGCGCCCATGTTGTCGTCACTCGGAGCGATTCAGCTCGCCCTCGCGCAGCGTCAAAGCAGTAGGTTGAGGATGATGTATCTAGGCCGTTGGCTGCTGTCCGACCCAAAAGAGCAGAGGGGTATATAATAGGTGTGCGGGGACCGTTTTAGCTCGAAGCCACGACAGGAGGGGTAGCAATGTAATTTATTGAATAGTGCTGGTGCCGGCAATAGTTCACAGCGAAGTTGAGCTAGAAGATGCGGAGGTGGGAAGATGGAGAAGCCGTATGGTAGGTGTAGGTGGGTGTAGTAGTAGATAGAGACTGACGCTACAATGTCGAGCGGGACGGAGGTTGATTTAGTAGTCGTAGTAGTTTGTAGAAAGCCGAGCCAGGGGACTGAGAAGGACGAAAAGGGGAGAGAACCTGGAGGCGATGTACGGCAATGAAACGGAGAGTGATGGATGTAGAGAAAGCGGTTAAGATAGTAGACGAGATGCGACTGGATATGGAAAAGAATCAGGATTGGAATTGGAATTGGAATTGGAATTGCGACTAGTTACAACTGCGGCTGCGACTGCGAATGCGACTGTGACCTCAACAGTAACAGCGGGATTGGCAGCAAGCTTGTCGGGAGTGAGAGTGGTGCCTTTCCTGATTGAGAAAAACTGGTGCCTGCCCGCCCGGACCCTGTCCTGCCTAGCCCTGGTCTCGTTCCTTCCCTGTAATATGTACGTACATACTTGTAGCATCTAACTCCTCACCGTCAGGTAAGGGAGCTGAAGCAGGGAAGGTACAATGGTAATGCCTGAGGTGCGGAGGACCTGCTCTTGCTTTGTCTCGATTTGCCTAATCTTACCTGACCTATACCTTAGGTACGCAAGTTGCCGTGAGATCGAGGGGAAGGAGGCAGGTATTTACAGTACGCACGAGAAATCGTCACGAATGAATGCTTGGAAGGACCGAAGCGCTGGGCGAGGCTAAGGAGGTAGGGCGCTTCCTTCCTTCGCTCCGTCCGCTTGCACACAATGTATCGCTCGATTCGCTCGTGCTTGCCTGCTTTACGTTGCCTTACGTCGCCTTGCTGTATGCATGTCGCCTTGCTTTGTTCGCGCTGAAGAAAAGAAAAAGGAAGGGTCAACGGAGGAAAGACCGCACAGTGCCTCCTGCTTCGATCACTCGCCTTATACATGCGCACCTTCACCTGCTCCTGCTCCTGCTCCTGCGCATGTTCTTGCACATGTTGCTGCTCCTGCACATGTTGGTTCTTGCTCCTGCATTTGGTTATGTGTGTCATATTACAGGTGGCTCCTTCCGGTGGATGAGAATCTTCGATTACTCCAAGATGGACAAAACATCAATAGAACCGTCACTCGTAAAATTGGCACCTGTCCTTCCCCTCCGAGTCCTCCACCAGCCTCCACACACACTCCGCGACTACTACATAGTAGCTACTATATCCACGTCACTCGCCCTCATCCGCGTTCTCATCCAATGGACCTATCCTTATTCCCTCCCTCATGGACGTGCGCGTCGACCAAACAGGGTATATCACCTCTCTGCGAACACCTGCGAAAGTTGATGCGCGTGTAGGGGTACAGACCAGCATATCTTGACTCGAACGTATTCTCATAGGCCACCGGCTTGGCGGCTCGCCCTCGTCACCCCTTGGACACCCCAGCATCTCCGACAAAGACACAGCATCCATGCTCGTCTGAACGGGGGAGCAGGGACATCCAGACTACAGACGAGACTACAGGTAATATTCCCCGCCTGCCAATCGCTTCCCCCGCCCCTCCTTCAAAGTCACCGAGCTGATCATTATTCGGGGTTGATCGCAGAACAAGACGTGCCAGTACCACACCTTACATGCAGATCGGCCGCCCCGAAGTTTGACTGCCGGTTATCAGGCCTCAGCCGGCGAATCTGAACGGACTCCAGAGTTCAGACACTGGAGGAGACACTGACACCCCGCGGCTACGCCCGCCGCAGCTGCCCCGGGGCCGTAGTGGCACCTCGGAGATTCCCCTGTCAGCACGGTGGAAACCGCCATAAAATCGCCACGACCGATGTAGATCACGGCCTTTTTTCCTGCTACAATCTGCATGGTTGGTATCAATGCTTTTTGTACAAGTTCTCTTTCCAGCTGGCTGAGCGCTTGAAAGGAAAGTACTAGTAGAAATAGTAGCGCAAGTGGACAGGGCTCTTGCAGGTATACCGCGGCCGCCCACCTCCTACTTCTGGGTAGTGATGTCGACTCTTTGGCGGCGCCTCGTCTTGGCGAAAGCTGGGTTAATTAGGAGGTCACCCACCACGCTGCTTGGTACCGAATCATGTGGCAGTCCGACAACAGCCCGTCGGAAGCCCTTGAAAGTTACGTACTCTTGGCACTCTAGTGTCCTCTGGCCTCACATTTGGATGACACCAGCTATTACACCACGGGCATGTTCTGCACCAGTTTCCCGCTCGGTCGCGCTGCGTCCTGAGTACCTACTGGCGACGATGGCAGTCATCAAAGCGCGCTAATGGCCAACTATTATGGACGCTAGATGTTAGGTTATCTTCCCTATGCCAGCTTTGTTCGGACGGGTTTTAACCTCTGCATAAACCCTAACAGCTGGAGAAACTCGCTCTGACAGCTCCTATGGGTATAGTTCGTATAGTTCGATGACCCAGCGTCGTATGATCGGTCCCATATGCTTGGAACCTGTCAAATACTGCCGAACTCGCTAGTGTCTAAGTACTAGCCCAGATGATGCTGTGCACCATTGATTGCGATTTGCATAGTACTTTTCACGGTATCGTTTACAGATATGCTCGGAAGCTCTAAGCGGCAGGTCGCTGAGGAACTATCTGTTGGTATCATATATAAGTTTCCTCGAGAGGCACTCCGACATATTTCTTGCCGCCAGTAACTCCCCGAGCCAACAGAAGTCAGTGGTCCGACTCGCTGAAGCGAGGCCCCGGTCCCGCGAATCTCACACCTGCGTCACTACCTGACCTCTCTTCGGAAGCTATCATGCAGCTCCGTTACGGGGTCGCTACATCGCTAGACGGCTTCATCGCCCCGCTTAACGAGACTACAGAGTGGATTACTGACGACCCGTCCATCGACTTTGATGCTCTCTACGCTAGCTTTGATGCTTTTATTATGGGTCGTAAGACCTATGAAATCATCGCCGCATCGCCGGGAGGGAATCCACTGAAAGGACGGCCAAAGGAGAGCATCATCGTCATTAGCCGCTCCCTCAACTCGTCCGACCACCCTGGCATCACAGTTCTGCGGGAGGGCTTCTTGGATCATATTGCGAACATGAAGCAGCAAGAAGGCCGTGGGTGGCTCATGGGCGGAGGCTGGCTGGCAGCGGCATGTCTCGAATCCGGATTACTGGATGCAATCGACACGGCTATCATGCCGGCGCTCCTGGGCTCCGGCTTCAAACTGGTTACCGCGGACCGGAAAGATCCCACTACGGTCTATAAGCTTTCATTGCGCAGCATGGAGCGCCTTGATTCAGGTATCTTGATGACACAGTACGATGTTTTGTACCCCTAGTCACAATCTAGCGGTAGCAACGTCTGCCCCCTTGTACGAGCCGACGGCCCATGACTGAGACTTAGATTCCTCGTATGATCAGGGCTAGGTTTCCCCTACCAATTCAAGTGCGTCCTTCGAAATGATCTTTCTCCACGAGGAGCCTTCAAGACGTAGTTCGGCCCCTGACCCGGCGGTGTCTGCACACGAAACATCGGATAATTAAGTACCCTGTCATCTTAATTATCCCGAAGAAGCCTCCCTGGTCAATACAACGAGCCCAAATTGTCCTCGTAAATATGCCATCGGCTCGTCCAACGACCCGAATCGCGTCTCCGAGGAAATTCTCACTGTGCTACGAACTTTTTGAGATCAGTCTCGCCCATCTCAACCAAAACACGTAGATCAGCGCCTGTAGTTAGGTTATATTCGCTGGTAAAACATCCTACTTCAGGGAGAATATGGATATCCGACGTAATTAGATCTGCAATATCCGCAGTGACTCCGGGAGCCCTGACAGCTTCATGGGATTTCGCTTGCCGGAAGGCTCCAGTGTGGCCGCGCCGAGCCTCCATCAACTGTGGAGGGAAATGTATCATTGCATCTGGCTCGCAGACTGAGCTATTGTCTGACAAGCTTGGTATAAGTATGTGATTGGACGCCTTGAAGTATAGGGGTCGTATTTCTCACCCTTTGAGGGCGTTCTTGTCATTGCGAGATGACTCTATACGGAAGTCAAACTGGCTCTTGCGCAAACAATTTCCCAAGTCCGATCGACGTGCTCGGTCAAAAGATGCAGCAGTTCATCGTCGACGAGTCCTCCGTTATCATCAGAGGCCAATGTTTGTTGCCCAGTAGCACGCAGACTGCTCCGTGAGATGGACTCCCCCCATGCCTTCAATCGACGCGATCAAAGGTCTGTCCGTCCTTCGTCTTGCCATGGTTGATATGAGGGAGCTTGGCGCCTGTCTGGTAGAGGCGAAGAGGGCAAACAAGCTCTTGTATACTCAAGCGACACTTTTCAACATTCGCTGCTGATATGTATGGCGGTATAATTGGAGATGGGAGGGAATGATTGCTCCAAGCTACCACAAATAGTACTCATCGTAATAGCTGTACCTGGTCCTCTTCGCATGGACGGTCCAACCCTGGCGTCGCAGCCATTTTTTCACGGCGCCCAACGACGATGATGACTCGCCCATCATGTTCACGCGAATACTTTGCAGCGATGCGATAGATTTTAAGACGGAATCAATGACGACTAGCACATCCTGTGCCGACGCCAATGCGCCGGCGAGTTTGGCCTTGGTGTCCTCCGAGTCGAGCACCATATCGATCCTAGCCAGACAGGCGCACCGGTCACGAATCCACTGGATCGTCTCTAAAGCATCCTCGGCTACAACGAGCTCCCCTCCCCAGCAGCGCCGAATGCGGGGAAAGCTGATGGATAGATGGCGCACGAGGCGGGAGCTCAACAGCCCAATGTGAGCGACAAAAGCTCTCAGAACGGCGCCGTGCGGGGGGCGGGACGTGTAGTCGAGCAGCTTGAAGCGATTGCGAGAGTAGAGGGCGCGAGAGGCTTCACGGTGGAGTTGGCGGTTGGCGAGGAGGATGTTGGGGTGCAAACGGAGGGGCTGGGCGGGGGTGTGGGCTTTGGTGAGGCGATCGTCGGCGAGGAAGAGGGAGATTGGGGAGTGAGTGGTGAGGAGCTCGTCGTAGATGATGTCGCGGAGCTCGAGGGGAAGATGGAAAAGCGTTGAGCTCATCTGGGATTGATTGATCGTGTTAGGTCGTAGCTGATGGTAGTTATGTTCAGGTCGTTGGTGTCAGTCGGGACCGGGTCTATTCTCTATTGGCGAGCTGGACTCGTACTACAAGTAATATGCGATATGGCTAGACATGGGATTTGAGAGGAAAGCCGATGGCTTTACAGGACTTTGGCACCGTGAAATCGGATGAACAATTGATGGGCTGATGGTGCGATGGCGGTTATACCATCAGGTGACATCCATACGAGTACAAGATCAGGAACGGGCGTTGACACGTACGAAGCTATTACCTTATCGCTTGATGTGATTCGCGACGACTCCTCACACCATACATAGTAACATAATTGACTGTCAATCCATCCGATCAGGCCAGGGCCAACATAAACGCGCGATGCTAAGAATTGGGCGACAAGGTTTGGCACGAATTGTGTTTGTTAGCCTTATCTGTGCATTACGCAGCCTCACTCTTTGTCTCCGTATAAAATAGTACGAGTACTTGTCACAATTGATATCGCGAGTAGGACGGACACGGGTGGCACGGACACAGCGATGAGCGCGCGAAACGCAGAGTCCTTCTCTGCTTGGTATTTGTTCCTCCTCTGGCTTGCCTTTTACATTAAAAGATGCCATTGGTGAAATCCACGACAATGGCCTTATCCAGCTCTACCAAGCCCGCAATGCTCTTCTTGAATTCCTCGTGGGCGGGGTCCTCCTTGACATAGTAGTCTCGGTCTTTTGCGGATGCGAATTCAACAACGAATCCATGGGTAACGCCGTGCTAGTTGAAAAAAACCCCCGTCGTTGTTAGCGTCCATAAAACAAGGGATCGGATCTACTTGTATTGCATGGGAGTTGTTCTTCTTCCACCACCACAATCCCTGGGGTGAAGTCGACATGACTTGGATTGACATACCTGGAGTCCCTCGGGGGAGTTGTCCTTGCCGCCTTTTATGGAAAGGATGTAGGCGGTCTGAGTGGTCGGGTGGACACACTTCTGCTTCAAGGCGACGAAGCGATCACAGGCCTGGAAATAACGAGTCAGTTCTCATCGCCCAGGATCAGTAGTGCCGTGGACTGCCAATTCCATTCCATTCAATTTCAAAAATCCATGGCCGTGGTCATGGTGTCGGTGCTTTGCTGCCGGTCTCGGGGATTTGGAGGGGGATAATTAGGGATGCCCTGGGATAGGGACGGGACGGGATGAGGATTTGACCCACCGACTTGACATCGTCAGGGCTAGCGTCGGCCTTGAACTGGAAGAGGACCGTGTGGGTGAGCGACATGGTGATTGCGGTGGCTCCTGATATTTGCTTGTAAGTGATGGGAGTGAGGATGTTGAGGTACGGGTTTCAATGGCGGAGGGAAGTTGATGAGAATTGTTGGTGAAAATAAGATTGCTTTTGGGGAGAGTTGGATCGGCGAGGGGCTGAGGTGGAATGACGAAGCAAGTAAGGTACCTTTACTTACTTAGCAAGCTGCCAGTGTGTTGTCTTCTTGTCTTGCTTCGGTTGGAGCGGGGAAGGGCACGCCTTCTACCCGATACCTCGTCCAGTACGACTCTGTACAATGGATGTGACCTGATATTGGCTGATGTTATATGTATTACTCGTACCCTGATAAAGGTTGGGCGTTTATTATTATGGGAAGTTTCCGAAAGCGGCCAGTGCTGAAACTGTAACCAAACCAGTCCAGTCCAGTCCAGCCAAGTCAAGTTTGACCCAAAACAACCCTAACCCTTACCCTAATGTCTTCGGAAGCCATCCGTAAGGTAGGAATAACAAACTCATCTCTCGACACCGACGAAACTTGTATCAACTTCACGATATACGCAATGTCTCGTCCCATTATGTATATATCTTGGACAAATCATCACTTAAACTCACCCAGCCCCGACTTCTCCCACATACTCTCCCAATCCCCCTTCGACGTCGTCACACTCGTAAACACTCCCCCTTCCCCATCCCCCGTGGGAAAAGCAATGTTCGGCACCGCCAGATCCATCGGATTCTGCGTCGAACCTCGCACCATCACCAACTTCTCCCCCGTAAACCCAGCTCTCGCCGCCTCATCCACTTCTTTCCAACTCGACACCATCCCCCATCCATGCGTGCTGTCCACCCGGGGCGAATGCAGTAGGATCTGCTTGTTACGCTCGTAGTGCTTCAGTTGCTCTCTCACGACGGCCCTGGTGCGGAGACGGTTGAGGCGTTTGCGGATGGTGATGGCTAGATCGGCGGGCGAGGCGGAGGAGACTTCTGCTGCGGAGGGAAAGGGGAACCAGCCGGGGAAGTTGAGGTTGTGCAGGTAAGGCTTGGGTAGACTGTCTTTTGGGAAGCCGTTGGACATGTAGAAACAGTGGTAGAAGTCTAGGGGTTTGTTCGGATCTGTTGTCCTGGCTGAGTGGGCGTAAAGCTAACCAAGGCAATCAGCCGATATCCTCCAGAAAAAGAACGCTTGACATGTTGAAGGGGAGAGGGTGAGGTGGTCTTACCTTGACCATCATCGCGCAATACACATCCAGGCGACTAACGGGCAGTCCGATATCTTCACCCTTGAGCTTCGCCCTAGCCTCGTCGCGATACCTTTGCAGCAAGGGACCGGGAAAGTGGATGTACCGCTCTTCGCACCCAATGGCCGTGACTTCTCGCATGTACTTCAAGAACGACAAGAACGCCATGAAGCCGTAGCTGTATCCGTTCCAAGGGTACTCATCCTCTTTGACCTCTTGATCAGACTGACTGTCCGGCGCCGCTGAGTCGATCAGCTTCAACAAATCCGGATGGGGATCGCCTGTCCTCGGCTTGACGGTCTCGCCGCTGTACAGTTTGCCCCATGTTTCAATGATAGCTCCTACCCCTGTTGCATCAGTGATGACATGGGGCACTATTAATCCGAGCAACGTATGGCCTTTCTCTTTACACCCGACGAGCGTGACGCGGAAGGTGAGAGTAGGAATGGGGGACCATCCCAGAGAGTTGAGAGGAGGCTCATCGAAGCCGAATAGGTTCCGCAAGTCCACCGATGCAGATCCTCCGAGAGGCGTGATGCGGGAGCCAGCGTAGTCAAGGCCAGTCGCTTTTGCAGCTTGGGGGAACACGTCTTCCAGCGTCTTCTCAGGCAGTTCGCGGTCTTTGAAATCCCAGGCCGGCTGCTTCGCTGGCGGTGTATACCATCTTCCAAACTGCCAACATGTCAGTCTACCTAGGATCTTTCGATACGGGAAGTCGAAGATTTGCCTACCGCAAGCCATTCCCGCTTAGGGTAGACGTTCAGTTCCGGATAGATGTTAATAATCTCCGACGCCGCCTGTCGAAGACGCGACACATCCAAATGACCAGCAAACACAAGTCCAGCATGCACCAACACCTCCTTTGGCATATGATCCGCCCCCGTCACGGGTCTTCCTGGTGAAGCCATGTTTTGTTGAAAGTCGTCGCGACGAGAAATCGCACGAGGACGGTGAGGGGCCCAGGGAGATTTTGAATGACCCCCATGTTCGCGTCGCGCGAGTAAGTAAGCTAGGATGTTTGAAAGTAAGCCCGGACTATATTCTTACGCATGACCAAATTTGGGTCTAGTATCGCAATGAGCATGGATAGAATTAGACCCTGCTTATCGAGACAATATTGTCTGACTCACCGCCTTGGCGGGCTATTTTTCCCCTTCGCGATTGTCGTGATGGCACCTGTAGGTGTATTTCTCGAATGACTGGCCCCTTTCTAACCACCACGGGTGTATCACCGCTGTCAAGGGTTGGAATATGAACGTTGAGCAACGCGTAGAGCAAAAAAACAAAGTTATTGAAAGACACTCGAAAGACCAAAGCCCGGGCGCATGGACGTAAAAATGACCATGCTTTGACATGGGAAACCAGCAGAGTTACGATGGTCCAAGGTCTGCCCTGAGGGCTCTATTTCAAACACCAATAAAAGCATAAGAGCTACTGGGTGATCTCGCCGAACAGCTTTCGCATTTAGAATTACTGTTTCCCCCCCTACGAACCACCAAACAGGTGACAATCAAAGTTCCGAGAGTGCGAGACCCATTGACGCCAAAATGTTTGTGAACATGATTTGCAAAGGAGGACGTCTGAAAACACCATCACTAATCATATGTTGGTGGTGCTTCCCTAGCCTCTCGATCTGAAGAGTACAGCCACACGCCATTGAAGGTCCTAGAATATTTTCGTCAGTAGAAGGATTTCAACCTCTGAACAGTCGTTTTATCGAATAGATACAAATTAAATCGCCTATCTGCTCGGAGGACTAGGCAATGGTTCTCGACTCCGATCGAGTGATTCGCAGGTAACTCTCCCCTGATCCGGTCCATCTCCTCCGTCGAGATTGTAGGAGGCCCAGGAAGGGCAAGCTTGTGTGGAAGTTTAGACAATGGCATGTTTGACACGTATCGAGCAGAATGGGAACAAATGTTTGAGGATCTTTATGGTATCATTGAGTAAAGCAAGGTGGGCGAGAGCGCCTCTTTCTAGCTACCGTTTGGAGCCTTTTTTTGTCCTACGATCCTGAGTGCAAGTCACAGATGACTTGAACACTGTGTGTTGCATGAGCTTCTTCCTTGTGTCCGACTCACTGAAGGAGATCGAGACGTTGGATAGTTGATGAGCAGGAGTTGAAGTGACTCGCTCCGATGAAGTTGCCGACTAGTAGCGGTCGTCGATCCTGGTGCTCCAGCGCTTCTCCTCAGGATTGGCGTGAGTGAGAATGCTATGGAAATGTTAGCTTGCTCATGATTCGACATCCAAGCTAGACTGAAAAGACTTACACGGCGAACACTTGGGTGCATAGGATATAGGCTCCATTCTCCTGCCAGTCAATCTTGAAGCGACCGGGGTACTGGATCATAGCCTCCTCGAGGGCGTCGAGATCAACATCGTCAAAGCTGACGGCCATCTCCCACTCCCAGACGGGCTCCTCACCATCGTCCTCGAAGTCTTCTCCCTCGTCAGGGTAATCCATCTCGTCATCCTCAGCGTCAGAGTCCTGATCCTCCGAGGAGCCCTCTTCGGCCTTGGCCTCAGGGAGAGGTTCCTCCGCGGCGAGGGTGACGGTTGAGTCAGATTCATCGCCAGACTCGTCCTTGTAGACGTAGTCCCACTGGTCCGAAAGACCACGGCGGCGGATGTCAGTCATGGTTGGGGTTTCAGAGCTTTTGCTCTGGTTGGCGTGTTTGGATGCGTGCTTTTGTAATGTTAGATGGCTGTTCTCCCAATGATTTCTTTTCATGAATGATGCAAAAAGATGAAGAATCTTACGAATTTGCTCGCTTATATCTGCGAGGTTATCTCAGAAGCTTTCTGGGTTGGTTTGGCAGGATTTTTGAGGTCCTGCTGGGTGGGTTGTGGGAGGAACTTTGAGAAGGGCTCGCTTCAGGGGTGAATTTTAACCCTGATTCACATTTTTTGATATGGCAGTGATTGTGATAACTATCTGATATTGCAAACCCTCCTCGTGACTGCCTGTGGGACAGTAGGCTACCTACCCCTTACGCAATAATGCAAAGGGTGACCTAGAGAAAGCGCTGAAGCAGCCAAACATGGCCACGGTGCCACTGTACTCATCAAACAACATCATAAATATAGGCCACGATTCACTATGCTATCTCTCCGTCCTTGACAAGACGCCGGATTGTGTTAATGGACCCCTCAACTGCCATCTTCGCAGTCTAATCACATATCATTAGCGTCACTCTTCAACATTGGTTGTTCAAAGTTATTTTGGAAACAGGCTTACCTTCTCATGCTGTTCCTTGACTTTCTTCCCTTCCTCGCTATTCACATCGCTCACATCCCCATGCTTCCACTCAAAAGCATAAGTCATAAGCAACTCCCCCTCTGAACCCTTGCTCACAATATTGGAGATGTTGCTCCCATCCTCCTGCTTAAAGTCAACACGCATAGGCGGAAAGTGAACACAGACTTCGTGAATAGGCTCTCTTGTGCCGCCATCCTCCGAGACGAAGGTCACATTGCGCTCGATCGTGTTGCCTTCCTCCTTTGTGACCTGGCAGGCAACGATGACGGGGACGAATTCCTCTGCGTGGCGCACCTTGCGCTGTAGTCCGGCCCAGACTTGAGCTTCGGTGAGGACAGGAGAGGCTCCTTCTGGGTTAATGGGGGCCGTGTAAGCGAGATTGATAGACACCATTTTGTCTGGACGAGATGTTGATGTTGTTCTTGGGGGTGCGGGGAGATGCGGGGAGCGAGATGTACTTTAATGCGTAGCCGGACGATCCGATCTTGTAACGCCAAGCATACCTTTCAAGTACGTATTCTCAATATTAAAGCTTGTGCGGCACTTTTAACAGAGACATTCTCCTTCTTGTTTTCATATTATTCTCAGCGTAAAACTCTCTGGCCATAGTTTTGAGCCGGCAAATCATACAGGGGAAAAGTTCGCCTGCAATATCAACCCTAACTAGGGCACCAAATGAACTTTCGACGCCAGGACGACAAGTCATCTAGAATTTCCGGGCTGATGGTTAGTGCTGAAGACGCTTTGGAAAGCCCTGGAATGATAAGTCTCTTGCTAGCAAGCGAACGTTACGGGTATGCGTGATCGGGGAGTGAGTATAACACTCCTCGTCAGTCTGACAAAAGCAGTATGATCAAGCGGAGGAATCCAAAGAGCCCTCAAGAAGATGCTAACAAGTAAAAAGTAACATCAAATGACGAACATGTATAATAATAAGTCATGATCAGATTGGGGATAGAACCATCACGGCCACGCTGGCAGACGCTCACCATGCCGCCTCATAATCTCTACAGACCGGTAAAACAAGAGTGTCTTCTCTGCCCTTCGAGAAATATCTTCCATATCGACCCGATCCGCATCCAGATGTATTAATTTTTCCACCTCGTTTATTAGAAGCTCACAGTCCCAGCACCCGCAGACTCTATACTCCTGGCCGAATCGCTCCCAGAACAGCTTCTCCGTTCTTTCGTATCCTGGACCGAGTTCCTTCGATCCAAGCCAGTCATCAGAATCAACGTTGCGGCCAACATGCGTCTCCATGTCTTGCGCATACTGCCCTCCCATGCACTGATGAGTGTTCCAGACCAGAGCAATGTCCTGTGTGGGAGCAAGCTTTGTCCCTGGATTTCGCTTCACCAGCTCCATGAATCGGGCGTATCGGTCTATTGACCGTCGAAGCGTGCCTTCTACCGCAGGACTGCGAAGCCACATAAAGTCTGCCATCTTCTCAATGAAGGCTTCCTGCCCTTCCACAGCATCCTTGAGCTGCATTGCCAGTGACACGTCGACTTCCCCAAATAATTTGGCATGGCGCTCAGTAGTTTTATCGTGTTGCGGGTCGGCGCCATTGGTGGTGCCTACTGCTCCTTCGCCGAATTTGAATGCCTTGAGACCGATGTATTTGTGTCCGATGCTCTGCTTTTCTGGAAAAGGCCATTGTTTGAATTGCTCCAAGAGATCTTGCGGGAGGTGCATCTGCTCCATGATCGTTTCGCCTATACTCTGCTGCTCGTACAGCCATGTTTTGTTGTCAGTGCGGGAGTGTATGGCCTCCCATGGAAAGGCTCGTTGGTAGATGGGCTTCTCGCCGTAGTGCTGTCGATACAGGCCTGGGTTGAGCATCAAGGCAGCCCATACCATCAGGACATCCAAGGGAGCCTCGGCCAACAGATCGACGCCGGCCCTGTGCCAATCGTGGCTCTGCGAGTAGTCTTGCGCCATCTGGTTGTTGATCACGGCAGCCCAGTTTAGAAAGCGCAAGATGGCGAACTCGACAAACTTGGACCACTTTCCAGCTTGCCACTGCTCCAATTTGGACTGGAGGGGGCGAGTGATACTGGTGTAGCCCATGGTCTTGTCAATTTCACTGGACGAGAGCACATTGCATTTAAGAACATATAGTATGTTCAGAAACTCCAGATGGATTGCGCATTCAGGCACTGAAGGGGTCTTCCATGACGGGGATGAAGTAGGAGACGCTGGCTCCCTTGCTGTATCGCGGACAGTGAACAGCGATGGGTCGGGAATCACGGGCTCTTCCTCAGTCGTTTCTGCGAGGGCGTACAGATTTCGGATCTTTCCTGCGTCTTGGAGCCCGCGCGTTACTTGTCCGCGAACGTGATGAAATGCCCTCTCGTTGCGAGGGGGACCGTCGGCCATGGCCATGACGATTTATTCAGGCTGGCGATATCGCATCGATGGAATTTGAATATTGTCGTTCAAGGTCCATGATCTTTCTGGGGTTATGGGTTGCCCGACGTTGGCGAGAAAGAAAACCCATTGTTTTCGGGCGTTGTGCATGGGGAAGCTTGGCCATGCTCAGCCGCAGATGCTAGTCCTGAAAGGTTTGGTTTGTGATGGTGGCATCCTGCGACAATCTGATTGCAGCCTAACTTGTCAATGTCAGAGACGCTTGGCATCAACAGTAAGATTTGGGGTTTTAAAAATACTCCGAGACGACGTTGTCACTACGATGACTTACACACTGAAGATAGTTTTGAAATGGGCTAACTTTCGTGTTACGACTGCGAATAACTTGGGTTGTACGTAGTGTATCATGCTGGAGTATTGCTACGGCCATATATATCCCGTATAGAATTTCCACACCTTCAACATCGTGGATGGAGTTATTTTGAGCCTTTCATTTTCTGATCTTTTGATGTGTCTTCTACCCATCTGGGTTCAGGATGTGCCTGGCATCCTTGACCGTCGCAGTTCGTTCAGAGCTCTCTTGATCCCCAGTATTAACAGTGTCTTCCTGTTCTATCACCATAATCAAAGCCTTCTCCGCTCTTGGTCTGTGCCTAACTCCCTTTGGCACGACAAACATGTCCCCAAAGCTTAGCGATTTGGTGTTGTCGTTCTCGATATCCAACTGCATCTTTCCCTCGAGGACATAGAATAATTCGTCCGAATCGGGGTGGGAGTGCCAGATGAAGTCTCCGTCGATGCGTACGATTTTCACATGGTGGTCATTGACTACTGCCACAAGGTTCGGGTTCCAGTATTTGTTGATGCTGGCTGCGACTTGTGGTATAGAGATAGAAGCCATGGCGTTGGGAAGATTGGAATAATGTTTGAAGCTTTTGAAAGGGTACTCGATCGGAAGAGGGCACTTCGAGTATATATACAATTTTTTTCGGTCTATTTATTAAACATAAAAATAAAAACTGATAAGCAGACAGTCAAAATATTATTTTCCTCAATATTGGTCAGCAACGCCCTTCGACTGACTGGCCGTGTCTTCACGGTCACATCGATTGGCTTCAGTCTTGATTTTCAGTGCAGAAGGGCGTATCTTGACCAACTTTCCTCAACTCGTGACGTACATAGCTGACATATCGCTCAGTTCCTAAGAACACCTACTGTCATGCCAAGGCAAGTACTTCCATCCTACCTGTTTTCTCTCTGACACATTCACTGGCTTGCCATTGCGTTATGCGGAAGACTCATGCGGGATAAATCGCAGCCTGTATGAGCACTCTGTATAATCGGTGGAATTAGCTGCAAGAGAACCAAAGAAGGCCATAATTGCTCCTCAGCAGGAGGGTTACGAGCAGCAGCCAGAACGATCTGAAGGATCTGTTCACATCATGCGCAGCGAGAGTGGTGTTTGAATAAATTCAAGATTGTCAATACAAAGACGAGAACATCAAAGAAGATGGAGTACATTCATTATAGAAGAGAAGGGCTCAAGAGGGATTGTCCTGCCTGAGGACTGCTGTGAGATGCCTGAGCGCGCTAGACGAGCAAACCATCCCCACTAAATCCCCCCTGAAACCCCCGCTAGAAAATCTGCCTTACCGCAAACCTATCTCTTGAACTCAGCTCCTTACACAACAGAGTCACACAAACAACGCTCGAAAAGCTTCTGAACATGCTTGGTCCATGTCAAGCTCAACAAGTGTTACTCATCTCCAAACAGCTCTCTTCCATCATAAAAAAGTGGCTATCAGTCTTGTAAGTATAAACAGCCAGTGTGTCTCAATGGACAGCATGGTTGCATTGGTCCAAGCTCTATAAGCAATAGAAGCGTCACAAAATCGACTACGGCCCCTGTGGCGCAGTTGGTTAGCGCGATGTTCTTATACCTCTACGGACATTTCAAGAGATATGCAAAGGTCGCCAGTTCGAGTCTGGCCAGGGGCATCTTTTTGGCCCCGGCTGACTTTTTGTCTGGAATCGCTATCTTTTTACCCCTGATCGTATGATTTCCCATTCTTGCCTCCTCTTATGTTTTTTTTTGTGCAGTATTGTTCTCTTTGTTTGGTAGTTTCCTTGGTGCTCGGGCTAGGACTGGAGTCTACCGGATTGACGTCAGGGATTGATGCGTCGCTGCTCAGAGGAGGCAATCATTTTTTATCTGGATGGTACAACGTTATGAGTTAACTTTAGTTCATAAACGGCACAAGGTATCTATCTCAACAGTCAGACCAAGGGAGAATGATCAATCGCAGCCGCCTCCGCCGCCGCCACTGTCACCGCCGCCTCCACCACCTGAGTCACCACCACCACCACCTCCTCCTCCGCCTCCTCCTCCTCCGCCCCTGGGTCCCCCGAAAATGTATCCGCCATGACCTCCTGCGTAGCCCTCATGATGACCCAGATCTATCCATTCGCCTCTCGCTGCCCCAATCCCACCTCCATCTCCTCTCCCAACCCATCCGCCGTCGCCGACACCGCTCTTCTTAGCCAAATCCACACGTCTCACAAACCGCGAACCTGCCGCCGGCCAAGGGTTGCCCTCTGTTTCCGCCCAATTCTGCGCGCTTGGATACTTCTTCTTCACTATGTCCGGGGAGAACTTGTAGTGGCCTCCCTGAGTTATAGAGAGGAGCTGCTTAGCCTTCTCAGGGCTGTAAGAACCCCATGGCGCTTGCTCAGCACGAAGCCTCTGGTACGTCCTGATCCGTTCTTTCAAGGGAAGTTTAATCCAATCAGCTGCAAAGTAACGATGGGCATGCCCTTTGTCTGATTCATGGCTGAAAGGCTGTGCACGATGAATACCTGCTACTTTGACACGATCCCGAGCAGGATCGGCAAGGGTTCTGAGCGCGGCGTTGCGGATGTTCTCGTCGCTTGCCATGGCGGAAGCAACAGTCAACAGGGAGTCCTGTGCTAGCAAGACAACCATTCTATTCTTGAACCACTCGTCTTTGTTCATGAGTCCGCTCGGGTTCCCATATTTCAAGTCCTTGTGTTTTGCTGGCTCTGATGGGAAAGGGTCTTGTGGGTAGAAGAAGCGGCTTCGAGTAAGGTGCAGCGAGGCCAAAGACCACGAGTCGAATGGGAAGGCCCAGACGTGCTTTGAAAGCGAGCATGATCCGCACTTGAGGTTTCGACCGTAGCAGGCTGTACAGTCCCACGGAAAGACGTCCTGGTATGGGTATAGCGGCCCTTCAAAAGCGCCAAAGTCGTACCAATATTCCATGAGGGAGTCTATCATGTCTGACTCTTCGTGTTGGCCTTTCATTAGATGAATGAAGTACTCTTCGATATGGCCGTTCGGGGCATTGCGTTTCTTTTTGGAGCAGACTTGCTTCCAGTCACGCTCTTGAGAATGAAAGCTTATCAGGTAGGGGCGCGATGGGATGGCGGCTCCGGCATGTTCCGTAAGATCCGATGGCGAGAACAGTGATCCAAATAAGACAGGGTCGAGAAGCTTATGGCAGAATGTCTGAGAGTCGTTCGTCTCTCGCGTCCAGTGCAGGGCCACGCTCTGGTCTTGGAGCACGCTGGCCACGCTGGCGATGTAAAGCTCAACTCTCGAACTTAGATACTTCTGTAGCTGTGCCACAATGTCATCCACAACCGTACCCCAGTCGAGTTCATTGGCAACATCCTCATCTGTCTCCGAGCTCCTGCGGAAACTCTGGCGGAGCACACCCGATGAGGCGGATGGCTCGTCACGAGTGTCCGACTTGGGTAAACGCTGGCTCGCAGCAATCAGGGCTTCCACCAACTCGTCTTCTGCTGCTTTGTCTATAAAGCCGCAAAATGCTCCGCCAACCACTTGTTTCAAGATGCCCTTGTAGCGCTTGGTTTCCGACTGCTTTGTTTGACTGTGCAAGGTGCGCTGGCTATCATCCGCGAGAAGAAGGGTGCGCCTTGGAACGGTGCAGAGGATGCTGGGATGAACGTTCGGAGGCTGTCGTAGAGTCACCAAAGCGCCGTCTTCCTCGTTCTCAATGACAAGCGGTCCGACTCTTAAGGCCATGTGAGCCCATGCGAGGGCGTCTTTACATTGAGACTCGTTATACCCTATTGTTGGTGTAGCGGGCTGGGGGGATGCGCCTTCACCAGCATTCTTGGGTTTGGACAGGGAAGTACGCTTCAGTATGTTCTTGAGTTTAGAAGACTTCTGTCTTGTCGTTACTGGGGGCGGCTGTAGTTGTGGCAACCATTGCTGTAATGTATAGTCCTTTTCTGACTTGAACTTGGTGGAATCATACTTTGCTTCCGCAAGTGTATCCGCGATGGTCTCAATTCCGCAGACTGCATCCCCTTTGGAAGCATCACTATGATCGTCCACCATGTGGGCAACAGGCCACAGGGAACGAGGGTTGCCGTTGTTGTCTTGCCGATCGATATTCGAACAAGGGCAGAGCTTGTAGCTCCATTTTGGAGTAGCCACCCTGGGAAGACAGCAGTGCCGGTACTGCTTTGTGTGATCCATCCTGCCGCAGTACATTTCGCGGAAACAGCTCTCGCAAGAGACGCATCTACCGTCCGTAAGCCACACGAACATGGACCCACGGATTACCTCGCCGCATTCATGACATGTCTCTGAGCAAAAAACAGCCGGAGGTCCTTTTGTCGAAGAATTGGTCGTGAGCTGGGCGGGTGGTAGCCTTGCTCCAGGCGGAGGGTCGCGATACTCTAAGACCTTGTCGATGTCGAGCCATTGCGCTGACTGCAACAGCAGGCGAGCCCTTTGGCGTAGGATGTCAGCCTTTTCGTCTGCCCGTCGTTTCTGTTGCTCCTTGATAGACGAATCGAGACTGGCTGCCATGCGCTCTTTCTTCATCTGGGCAAATAGGTACCAGCCTCGATGCTTGAGGGCGTCTTCGAAGTTGGCCGTGTTCATATCCAGCGAAGATGGGCGGTTGCCTTGAATAGCACTCTCCGTGACGCGCTCCAGAAATGTTTCGTAACCTTGGATGTCACCATTCCACTCCTCGTCTAATGGCTGCTGGTCCTCCCAGCACTGGCGCAGCGTCAGAAGCAGGGCAGGGAGATCAGCCCTGACGCCCTCCCAGTACAGTGATAGCAGCTCATCTTGAAGATGGTCGGCAGCAGGGCCAATCTCAACCTTTGGGGGCGTCGGTTTTTTATTCAAACGACCAGCTGGCTCATGGTCAGATGAGGACGAGGAGCCTCGACGGAGTCTCGCCAGTAGAGATCGCATTTTGATTCAGCGTCTGGAGTCGCGGGACGTCTTCTCGATACACTTTGTCAGCGGCCGCGAGCTTGTCGCACGAGCTCAAGCAGACGAAACAAGAGGCGGCGTAAATTGAATACGGAGGCCGCCCTCCCTAATTGATTAGAGGATGCATAGACAGGCCTCCAGAGGCAACAAAGCAGAGTCCGCCCATCGTGGTCTTGGCTAGGCTGCGGCTGAAAAGATCCATTCCGCAGCGTGATTGTCGAGTGTGCCTCGGCAGCGCAGGATCACAGCGTAGTCGGGCAACGACACAGACTAGCTCTGCACGCCTTCTTCCGCGACCTTCCATTTGGAATTGCAATAACAGGTTGCCCTGTTTCACGGCAGCATGAAGTTGGAGTCGAATGATGTTTTTGGCAGATAATTTGACTTCCAAGTTGGAATAAGGTGGCTTTCATAAGCAAGATTACATACAGAGTGTTCAGGGGGCTCATTACAGGCGTCTACAGGGCACTTATCACGCCGCTGCCCGCCAATGTCGCCCTGGAGATCCCTCGACAGCCCCTAGTAGACAGCTTTTGTCCAGATCTTCAGCAGTAAGGCCACTGGAAACGATCGACCGCCACGGTCTCCCTCTTCTAACCCCTTTATAGGCGTTTTACACTGATGTGGTCAATCATAATCAGCTACAAATCATTGTACTTCAAAGTAAGGTAGCGTACTATTGCGAGTGAGATCCAGGAGAAGTATCTCATCACTCACGTCCATACATCCAACCTGTCTTGAATATGCTCAGCTTATGTGTAGTCGCCCGGACAGGAACAAAGCAATATGGGAAAGTCATTGATCATTTACAGGTAGCTCCTAAGTCAAGGGTTTGCAATTGGCGGTAGTATGATCCCCCATTTCATTGAGAGGGAAAGGGGGGGAAACTGGTCTTGAAAGCATGACATGGTATTGGGTTGCTGCGTTGTACTGGTTCATGTACGTGAAGAATGGACATTATCTATAGATGCCCGAATATCACCAACTCTCCGAATGGGAGATAGCCCGGCACCCCTTCCCGCCGATATAGTAACGAGCTTCCACTTCATCCATAACCACCCGCGGCATATCAGATTCCAACGCACCGGCGTCATTGTGAAGCGTCAAAACCCCGCAGGGATCAATCACCAGAACATTCTTCCCAGCCTTCACCAAACGATGGATATCCTCTCGAATAATCCGCTGTGCTACATGGTTCAGAGAGTACGCATCTTTGAGGGAGAAGACGACCGCACAAGCATCCGCATAGCGTCCTGAATCTGGTACATCCTCAGACGGGGGGCCAACTTCTCGCACAATCGCTCGTGTTAGACGTTCAGCACCGGCAAAGCGCACAGCGCCACGGAGACCAAAGACTGGTATTTCCTGCTGATGTCCATGTGCCTGGGCTTCACCACCTGCAAGAGTCATGGTCCATAGGCGCACCGTAGCACGGCCGACCTGGCTAATGTCCATCATGTGTAAACCCATATCCGACGATAGCTTCTCACACATCAGCACACCCCGGACGCTGTTCCCCTTCTCGTCTAGCTTCGGGGAGAAAACAGCCAGTCCAATTTGCCCCGGAAGCGCGCCGATGATGCCCCCCGCCACGCCGCTCTTGGCAGGGATGCCAACTCGCGACACCCAGTCTCCCGCAGCGTCGTACATGCCGCAAGTGGTCATGACGGAGAGCAGCTGACGGGCGCTTTGCTGGGGCATAATCATCTCGCCTGAGATGGGATGCACTCCAGCGTTACTCAGCGTGGCAGCCATGATGGCCAGGTCGCGGACATTGACGTTGATGGAGCACTGGCGGATGTAGCCGCGCACAATCTCCTGCACATCTCCTGAGATGACGCCTGCGGCCTTGAGCATGTACCCTAAACCCATGTTGCGGTTGGCGTCTTTCAGCTCAGCCTCGTAGACGGCCTCGTCAACATGCAGCTGGCGGCCTGCCAGCTGGGACAAGACTGTCAGGATGCGATCAACACGCTCATTGGCTGTGGCTTGAGGCCCGACGACCAGAGAATGTGTAGCAATAGCACCGGCATTGATCATGGGATTCATCGGGCGGCGCGAGTCTTTCTGAAGGGAGAGCTTGTTGAAGGCATCGCCGGAGGGCTCCACGCCGATGAGATCCAGGACGCGATCCAAGCCCTGATCCTCAATGGCCAAGGCGTAAACAAAGGCTTTTGAGATGGACTGCATGGAAAACTCGAGCTGGTCATCGCCCGCCGAGTAGAGGTTGCCGTCGACCGTGGCGAGGGCCACGGCCATCTTGGAAGGGTCAGCCTTGGCTAAGACATCGATGTAGTCGGCGACCGCGCCAGACTCCTCGGGACGAGCCTTGTTAAGCACATCGACGAGGTAGTCGGGAATGGGGGACTTCATGACGGCCGATCCCGTCAAACACCTTTGCAGACTCGTCGAGGGTTGAGAGAGTTGAATAAGCTTGTTCACTGTGGAAAGTCAGGCTATAATATTGACTCAAGCCCTCGCCCCTCCCTCTCTCCCTTGCATCCAAAACCGGTGTCGTGGAAAGAGAGTTTTCATTTTAGACTAATACTGCAGCACCCCACTTTCTGGTCGATCTAGACATTCAAAGGCCAGGGGGGCGACGATGTGATCGCTTGGCGAATTATTAGAACCCCTCAATGATTTCTTCCCTGAACCCTTGCGCGTATTAGCAAATACACTGCACAATGCTGCGTCAACCAGCGACGGCGGCGAAAAACGCCAAATATCAACTAACTTGGTTTTCAGTGTCGTCTTTGTCTGATTACGCGTATTAGCTAGCTTACCGTTTGCGGGGGTTTGCACAGACAAGCGTGAGTAAAGTGGAGGATCTAGTTCTGCTGCGTCCGCTGCGACGCACCAGTATACCCTGAGCGAGGGCCAAAATAGTCCCGAAATGAAGTTGCTAGATCTTGATGGCGGGCGAGAGGACGAGTTCTCGGCTGGACCATCTAGGTCCCCGCAACCGGTGACAAATGGGCTGCCGCCGGCGTATGGTGCAGTCGCCTGTGAGAGAAGTCGAAGTAGAGTAGATGCGATCGATACCCCTAGCCCTCCAGGCCGGGGAAACGTGTTTTTGCTGATTTATTCAAATGCTCATCCCTTTTTCTGTCTTCTATAAACAAATGCTGTATCGTGATGATGCGTCTATAAAGCCCTCGAAATCTCCTGCAGCCACCACTCATGAATCCTCGCGTCCTTGGTCAATTCTGGATGAAAGCTTGTCCCCAGTACATTCCCCTGCCTCACGGCCACGATATCCCCCGATCCATCCTTCGTATTCGCCTGGGAAACACCAGCACGCATACGATCCACCCTTCCCGGCAGCGTAGACAGCACTTCCACGGCTTCCGGCTCCAGCACCTCTTCGACCACAGGCGCGCGAATAAACACGCCGTGAAAGTTCCCGGGTGCCGTCGTCGCATCCTCACTGCTTGATTTAAGGAAAGGCAGACTCAAGTCCGCCTCGAAGCTCTCCATCTGGCGTCCAAAGTGGTTGCGGTGGACGCGCACGCCCAGACCGCCGATGAGTTCCTGGCCGCCCTTTTTGGAGGCGTTGGCTTGCTGGGAGAGGAGGATGAGGCCGGCGCAGGTGCCCCATGTTGGTTTCTTGTCGACTCTGGTGGAAGTCAGTCTTATCTATGCCAATAAAAGGGTTGGATACGAGAGGATGGTGTGGGTTTGCACGTACTTGACAAAATCGCGTAGCTTCTCGAGCAGGTCTGTTTGGCCCGCGACAAGAGAGATAGTGGTGCTCTCGCCGCCCGGGATGATGAGGGCGTCACATTTGGAGAGTTCTTGTGATGTGCGGACTTGGATGAAATCAAATGTTGTGCCTTTGGCTTGTGTTTGTCGTTGAAGTTGGTCTGCGGCTTGCTGGAGGAGGGTGAGATGCTCGTGGAAGCCGCCTTGTAGGGCGAGGACGCCGACGGAGAGGTGGCCCATGCCTCTGTTTCTGTCTGGTAGAGCTTCGATGAAGGAAGTGGTGGGACTATGTTGTCGCTATCATGTCAAGGTCCCGATGGAAATACAAGTAACGAGCAATAAGCAGTGAAGATCATGTATGTACGTAGTGGATCGAAGCAGTCCTCCTGAATTACTAGTAGTAATCGTAGTAGTAGTAATCCCAATAGTAGTAGTGGTGAGTGGTGAGTGGCGTTTACGTCTCTCTTCCAGGGCGATAGGCCTGTGACTAACAGATTTCCAGCGGGACCGGTAACCGGAAAGGGCACCGGCGCAGTGCCGGCAGCGGGGTGGAGGACCCTGAATCAGCAGTCCGCATTCTCTATCTGTACATGTAATGCTAGCATCTGCATGTCATGACTAGGACGGCTGTTAGTTGCAGAAACTAAAGAACACTTGTATTACCTGAACTGGTAATTACGAAACAGACTCTCATCTCCATGGGCACATGTCCTAGTCGTAAACTACTCTTTGGGGGCCATCCGGGTGGTCTCCGCCTCTCGTCATGCAGTCCTGTCCTGTACATGAAAGAAGATGCTACTGCCGCTAGTTATATGCAGGCGGGCTGCAGCTTGCAGCATGTAATCCAGTAGGAATTGCCAAAAGAGGCATCGCCTGATGGATAACCCTGGCGTAACCCTCCACAACCCTCCGCAACCCTAGTTATAAGTCTCGAGTCAGCGTGTAACACTACTCAGAACTACGAGTAATACTACCTTGCTAGCAGTAGTATTCGTAGTAAAAGTGAAGATTCCCCCGACGCTGGCCGTTCGGTTGTTACCCGCATCCTCGCAGCATCGCGGATGACGACGGGCCTAGATCGGAGCTTCTACCTCCCTCCCAACTCCAGAATCTTCCGTCTTCGCGTCATGAACTAAGGTTTGCTTGGCCACTGCGCTACCCCGATTTTCCCCCGGTCCGGCCTCCTGTCACCTGCGCATCGGTAATTCTGAAGCTATGTGGTAGTTGTAGATAAATATTTTTTTTATTTAATAATATCCTCCCAATTCAGGGTCCCTCCCCGTCTTGTCGTCGCATGCCCCGCCGTTGAAGTCATCCATCCCACTTGGTTTTGTTTTCCCCGAGAATAAATATATCTCGACCTTCTTCTCCCTTTTCCTCCTTTTTTTTTAAATATCGTTGATACTTTTCTTCCCTCTTTAGATACTCCCTAACCTTCACATCCTCACCATGACCAACGAAGCCTCCTCCGCCGCCGGCGCCAACGGCTCCTCGGCCGACGCCCCCAAGTCCACCCTCGCCCTCAAGGCCGGCCTCGCCCAGATGCTCAAAGGCGGCGTCATCATGGACGTCACAACCCCCGAGCAAGCTCGCATCGCTGAAGACGCCGGTGCCTGCGCCGTCATGGCCCTCGAGCGTGTCCCCGCCGATATCCGCGCCCAGGGCGGCGTCGCCCGCATGTCCGACCCTCAGGTCATCAAGGCCATCCAGGAAGCTGTCACCATTCCCGTCATGGCCAAGGCTCGTATTGGTCATGACGTTGAGTGTCAGATCCTGGAGGCGTTGGGCGTTGACTACATTGATGAGAGCGAGGTCCTCACACCGGCCGATGACGAGAGCCACGTTGAGAAATCCCCCTTCAGTGTCCCCTTTGTCTGTGGCTGCCGCAACCTGGGTGAGGCCCTGCGTCGTATCGCCGAGGGCGCAGCCATGATCCGCACCAAGGGTGAGGCCGGCACAGGAGACGTCGTCGAAGCCGTGCGCCACATGAAGACGGTCAACAGAGAAGTCGGAGCCGCGAAAGCCGCTCTCGCCGAGGGTGGTTTCCTGCGCATCCGCGAAATGGCCCGCCGTCTCGAAGTCGACGCCGAGCTGCTCAAGCAAACTGCCGAGCTAGGCCGTCTACCGGTCGTAAACTTCGCCGCCGGAGGTGTAGCTACACCTGCCGACGCAGCGCTCATGATGCAGCTTGGCTGCGATGGTGTCTTTGTGGGCAGTGGTATCTTCAAGAGCGGGAACCCGGCGCAGCGGGCCAAGGCGATTGTGCAGGCTGTGACGCATTACAAGGATCCTAAGGTGCTGGCCGAGTGCAGCACGGGGCTGGGAGAGGCCATGGTTGGTATCAACTGTGATAGCATGAAGGAGGGTGAGAAGCTGGCTGTGAGGGGGTGGTGAGATTGTGTTTGTGGTGATAGAAGAGATGGTTGGCGTTTACCTTTGTTGTGTTCAACATGGGGAGTTTTAAAAATTCAACAATGAATATATGCGCGAAGATTACTTCTAGAAATTCAATAGTATTGGATTGAACATGATATGTCGAGCTGTGTCATGTTCGTAGCATTTTGGGCCTATCTCGTCATGCCGGATGGTGGGCTGTAGTGCACATGCAGTGATTGAACAATCCATGATATTTTTAAAATCACATCTTTCCCGAACCACTGATCAATACTGACATGGGCTGTCCATATTACTTGCCTGTAATAATTATTCAATCTCTTCATCCCATTCAGAACGACGTAGTTAACGCGAATCAAAAGAATAAAAATAAAAACATCACAAGCTTTAGGGTAGTCTACATCTTCAAATCTTCCCAATCGGTACATCCTATGAATTGGCTCCCTTCCTACCCAAGCAAATGATATACGAAAACTCCATCAGCTCTCCCTTTCCTTCTCTTGGTTCTCCGTTCTCAAATTCTCCCGGTACCTTTTCAACCATCTTGGAATGCCTCCACGCGACCTCGACTCTCACATCCTCAAAGCCCACCTCCCTCATCAGACCTGCCATCCACTCCCTCCCAATCCCATGATGCTCGACACCCTGCATCTTAGCCTCTGGGTGAAATTTCCTAGCTTCTGGTCCAAAGTCCTCAAAGTCCGTCAGCGCCACCATTCCCCCTGGCTTCAAGCATCCTAGCATGGTCGCTAGCACGGGCTTCAACTCGGCAATGTGATGCAGCACCAGGTGCGACGTGACCAGGTCGTACTTCAGCCTGGGCCCCTCCTCGTTTGTCGCATCTGCCGGCGGGAGACGCTTATCCTCCGGGTCCTCCAGCAAAATCGCCAACGGTACGACGTTTTTGGGACTCTCCGGCTTGACCAATTTCGCAGCCAGGACTTCAATCATGCCTGACGCTGCATCTACAGCGACAAGCTGGTTGGCTGAAGGGGCGACTTCCATGGACAGCAGGCCGGTACCGCAGCCAACCTCCAGGATATCAGGCTTGTGGGCCGTGGCGGTCTCATCTTTGGGGAATAGGGAGGGGACATAGGCTTGGATGGCTTTCCAGGCTTCGAGGCTCATGGCGTGGACGAAGGGGTTGCTGTCCCAGGCGGCGGCCTCGGCGTTGAACCTCTCGTTACCTGCTGGTTCGGTCATGTTGGCGGAGGATGAGATATTAGGACTGGCTTGAGACGGGAACTGAATAAAAAGATGAAGTAGTTGAGGTCTTCATTATGATCTACCGAACCCCGCGATTCGGGGCCAAGTTCGGCGGGCAAGTGGAGTGTTAGCTTGTGTCGGGATTCGGTGGACACCACCATCGCCCGATAGAGTGGATAATGATGGAGAAGTAGATGGCAAAGGTCCTCAAAGAGTTGTCTTCACGTAGAATATTGCATGGAGTTTCCTGATGGCATATTTTTAGCCGGACCAGAACTTGATTGTTATGCTCCAACTAACTACAAGGATGGCCCTAGTTTCAAGGTTCGACCAAGGAGGCGATTTGCGTCAGTCAAGGATCATCGCTGCCGAGGCCCGACAGAGATAACGCCGTGCACAGCAACTGCATTTGATTTGCCTGCCATTGTCAAAAGCAATCACAATCATCCGCCACCGCCGACACTCATTGCGCCCGGTTTGAATGAGGCTCTGTCGCAATCACCAAGCCCTCAAACGACGTTGACAACAGTCAAGCATTGCGCATGCCCAGTATCTCAGAGACACCAACTCTTCACAATGGTCAAGGTCGTTTTTCTCATGTCCGACTACGGGCACGACCCCACTGGTAGGTTGACCCGCGACAGCAGCATCGATGAGCAGCAATGGACGTCTCTTGACTGATGTGCTTTCTTAACGCGTTTGCTTAGAGACGGCTGTTCCCTTCACGGCATTCAAGAAGGAGGGCTTCCAGGTCAGCTTTGCGACCGAAGCGGGTAAGACACCAGAATGCGACTCTAAGATGCTGAGAGGCGTCACTCGCGCCATGCTCGTACGTTCTCACCATACGTCCCTCTCCCTCACTGACCAGGGCGCAAATGGGATCGAGTGATACGGATTGAAGCTAAACTGTCTCATAGGGCGCCACTACTGATGTCGTTAAGCAATATGATGCCATGGCCAGCTCTGAGGAGTGGAAGAATCCCCTCTCCTGGGCCGCAGAGGGCTTCACGCTGAATGACTTTGATCTCGTCTTCCTTCCAGGCGGTCATGAGAAGTCCGTGCGGCAGGTCATTGACTCCAAGATTGTCCATCGTCTGCTCATCGACTTCTTCCCCAAGACTAAGAAACAGCTGCCAGATGGTAGCAACGGGCAAAATCAAGGGAAGAAGGTCGTTGGCGCAGTCTGCCATGGTGTCATGTGTCTCTCAGAGGCCAAAGATGCAGAAGGTCGTAGTCCGATCCATGGTTGTCTTACGACGGCGTTGCCGACCCGGTTTGAGCAGCTGGCCTTTTGGGGTACCAGGACATTCCTTGGTGATTACTACAAGACATACGGTGCTGGCAGTGAGAATGTAGAGCAATCTGTCAGTTCATCCGCCCTCCAATCTCCTGGCCACATCGTCCTAGTCCCAGCCTGGGATAGACTTGCTGATACTTCGAGGCTTAGGTTCGCAAAGTCCTGGCAGACCCGACCCAGTTCAAGAACAGCTTGGCACCCGCTCCGTAAGTACAATGGCCTACCTGTTGATCCATCCCTAGAAGACGTAAAGGCTGATTTTGACTTCTAGATTTGTCGTGGAGGACCCAGAATACAACTATATAAGCGCTCGGTTTCCGAACGACGTTGCTCTTATGAGCGAGAAGATTGTTACTCTTCTGAAGCAGCTTCACCCGGAGACTGCAAGTTGAAGGAGGAATCAGCTTCAAAAGGAAGTATAGCGCATATGTAATATCAAACAATACCAAAATACTCATTCTCTTGCAATACTTCTGAACTTTCTTGAGAACAGCCATATGTACCTGCTCCTCTAAGTCGTGGCATGTTAATGCCCTGGCAGTGGAAATTAAGCCTACGTACTGTAACTTAGGGGAGATGACATCCTAGACAGGCACTGCTAACTAGTAAGTTACCTACAGTAGTAGCTACCTACTGGTTGCCCCGGGGACCCCTTTCGACTAGCCCATCAATGACCAACCCTCAGATTCAGAGGGCAAGATTTCTGCTGGCCCCAAGCCCTTCCCTAGCCCTTGCCTAGGCAACCCACTCTTGAAAAATTCCTCTTCTTGAAGAGCACCTCCCCCGGCCACCAATTTCCATCTGCCTCCTGCTCTGGCAGCTCTTCCGGGTTTCATCAGATTCAACTTCAAAGATCGAATCTACCTTGACTTCAAGATCATTTGCCTCATTTCTTCAACTACTACACTATGGAAGATAACAACGCCGTCGTCCCCGCTCACGGGGTCTTCATTCCCAACTACCTCGAGCCCGAGCCAGTCCAAGAAGAGGCACTGAACTTGGTTTTCAAGGTCTTGATGGACCCAAAAAGCCCCGTCATCACACGACGACACGATCCACCATCAGGGATCATGTCCAACAAAGAAAGGACGCATTTCGTCCTCTTCTTGGGAGAAGGTGCCATCAAAACGTCCAACTATCCCCGGCAGTTTCTCGTGGAGCATGTCGATACCAGATCCGGCAGGGTTGACTCTGTCGAGGGATAGTATCCTCTCAGAACCATCCAATTGTTCTATGGCGCTTTCAACGCCGGTATTCGATTCACTTTCATCCATCCATACTTCCGCGGGGTGCCCACAGTTACGAGCTACGATTCTCTTGGGAATCCAATGTCTGTTGAGAGAGTCCTGAGAAACCCCCTGGGACCGTATTCTACTCTCATGAAGGACCTTGCCTTGTAAGTACTATGTCCCCTTTGCTGTTTTCAGAAAAGTATGAGAAGGCTTTGAGACTAACTTTGGCAGCCATTTCGTCAGCAAGTGGAAGGATCCCGTGATGCATGAGTTCACAGATGGTGATCAAGATCCCACCATCTCTACCGCGTACGAGTACTACCGTAACGCGGTGGAGTCACTCTGCTGTGTCTGCCCGCCGGAGTTTCACGTATATCTCCGTTTCGTGATGAAGCGCCTTGAACGTCTTTGGGGCCCTGGTCATCGCCTAGTCAAAGACCACCGGCCCCTGACTCTGCAAAGGGTCATCGTAAGCGACCACAAGATGAACTTTGTCGGAACGACAGGCTGGGACAAAGAAGTCATCGTCCCCTTTGGCGAGTCCATGAGCATGGTCGAACTGTGTCTTGGCTACTACTACAAGCAGGAATGGATCTGGATTGAGCAACATGAGTACCTCCGCAACTGGTTTCACGCTCTGCTGTGGAGAAACACGGCGGCGCTGTCAACCCTCGAGCCGGATCTCATGCTGGCAGCTCGGATCATGGGCTTGTTCTTCACATTCGCCCCATACCCGCCCTTTGCCCATTTTCAACAGATCGAGTCTGACGAGGCTCTCACGGATGAGGAGACAAACTTGTGCTGGGACAAGCTTGAAGTGATTCTCCGAGAGTCTGGAATCCTGGGTTTGATAAATCTCAACAACCACGGACACTGAAAATTTCATTTTGCACTTCTTCACACACTTTGCTGGATACTTGCTTCAATTGCTTTCTTTGAAGAGGGGAGAGGGCGCGAGCACATGGTTTGAAGACGGATCTTGGAGGCGGTCTGGGAATATGGCTTTTGCTTTGATGGCTCTGTGTTTTAATGTACTTGTAGCTCTTCTGTTGGAATAATCAAGATGTTGCTGGTATTCTCCTTGAATCTTCCCCATGGTACTTACATGCACCCAGAGCACCCGTCGACACCAAGAATCATGCTGATCTCTATCTCTAGCCCTGCACATCCTTTTTTTTTTTTGAACTCAGTCCCCCTCGCAACTTTACAAGGCACATAGTCAATCTATCATTCCGTGTCCTCTCACGAAGGAGTATGACCATTTGGCGTTCAACGTAGAAGCAAACAGCCACTTGTGAATTTCTCAACGCAAATGTGTAGACAAATTGAAAGACAAACAACAGAGTGCGGACCTTCCAAGTCACCTTTCTCCGCTTTCGACAAAAACTCGTGATCAGAGAAAATAATGACCAGTTCAGACCAGCCAGAGCAGGCGTATCAGAACGAATCAGCCCTGTCCCAGCACATGACCATCCATTAACGCAGGATTCATGTCAATGGCAGGTACAGAATGCAGAGGCTGAATCCGTTGATCAGATTACGAACACTATTACGCATAGGACATTCACAAATTGAGGCTAGAACAAATGTGTGGGAAAGGGGAAAGGGGGCAGTGAGATTGGTGAGCTGTCTACCGCAACTTCGAACGACATCCTTCTCCGAGCGACATGATTAATTTCAAACGCATCAATGATTCTCCTCCGTCATTCACAGGAAACCTCCCCAAGTGCCAACCTCTTCCAACTCCCATCGCATCGATTGCCGCGCAGGCCGCTCGCAAAGTCGGGGGTGATCAGGGACTGCACAGAGCATGGTTAGCATACGTTCATAACAAAAAATGAAGGGGAAATCGTGATTAATGAAGAAAAAGCCGACCCCACAAAGCATCGGAGCTTAGATCAGAAGAACCCGTTTCTAAGTCATCGTATGGGATGAGGCATCCCTAGCCGCGAACGGCAAGATCAAACCTCACCATGTTCCACGTCCTTTGTGTGCACTTGCACACCTTATCTTTTTCGCGTCATATCAGAGGGCCACCTCCGTTCGATGCTTGGGTCAGAAACTGCCTCGGGCCCCGGGCAGGTTCGTCTTCCCCAGCGGTCACGAGGACCGTCTTGTTGTGGGACAGCTGAGATGAAAGGGGAGATGGGAATGCGAGTGATGGTATGAGGTGATGAAGCGAAGAAGAGAGCAAGAAAAGGAAGAGTGGTTGAAGTGAGAGAAGAGGAAGCAAAAGCAGAAGGGACTCATGACAGAAGGAAAATGACCAAGGGACTTACCAATGTGCGTGCGGCGTGCCCTAAGTGCGAAAAGGGGCTGAAAGAAGCAAACGCACAGGAAATGAAATCTGGAAAAATCGAAAAAATGTCATGTCAGTCATGTCCAAAGTAAAATTCTGAAGGTATCACGAAAAACTCCTTGAAGCTGGGTGGCTCAGAGTAGATTTTTTTGTCATCGCACAACCGCGAACGGTTGGCTCAAACTAGAACCCTATCTCATCATCGCCAGGAAAAACCCCCTGTGGATCTGAATGGCTCAGAGAACCCAAGTTCTCGTCATCGCCAGGAAAAGCCCCCTTGAACGCGAATGGCTCAGAGAACCCAAGTTCTCATCATCGCCAGAGATAGCCCCCGTAGATCTGAGTGGCTCAGAGTTTGAAGTGTTTTGTGTCGTGGCACGATCGCGAACGATCGGCTAAGAAGAACCCTTTTCTCATCATCGCCAGGGGAAAGGAGGAAAGACGAATGAAAAGGATTGTACTTACAGGTAGGGGCGGCCAGCTTCTGGGGATGAAGACCTACAAAGTGGAGAGGTAGTTAGCCAGTGTGTCGACAATTGAAATCATGAAAACAAGTCAAGAGAATGTCCTTGGAGCCAAGTGTTTCAGTCTGGGGAAGCTGTGTCCCTCTGCGGTTTTTTGTGATCATTCTACAGCCGCGAACGGCTGACTCAGAAGAACCCCGGTTTCATCATCAAAGAGAGAAAGAGAAAACTGAAAATTGAGATTGTACTTACATGTGTTATCGACCGATTGCTTGATGAGGAAGACCTAGAGAGAGATGGTGAGCCAATGCAAGAAGGACTGGAAGCGTGGAGCTGTGAGAAAAGAATTGCCTTGCTCAGGCCGAGGACACATTATCCTCAAGCGCTGTTTTTGTCATCACAGTACAGCCGCGAACGGCCAAGTCAGAAGAACCCAGATATCATCATTGCCAAGGGAGAAAGAGAAACGCGAAAAAATGAGATGGAACTTACTGATGAATTCGACCGATTGCATGATGGAAAGGAACTAAAAAAAAAGAAAAAAAAAAAAAAGTGGTAAGCTTTACACGATAAGAATATCCAAAAAGAACGTGAAAGCAAAAAGTTTTCCAAAAATTCTGGGCTCAGATAGACGGTGAACCCTCCCAAGTCTCCAGGGACTCTCAAGTCGAGAACCCCAGTAGAACCCAAGAACCAGAGTCCCTTGAGCCCACCCCAGAGACAAGGGCCGTCAATCGTCCTCGCCCAAGACGTTTTGGGAAACAAAATGTGACAGGAAGGGAGAGGAGGGAGAGAGGGCAGGAGAGAGGACAAAAGAGAATGACACGTACCTTGAGAATGATCATGATTGAAGAAACGACAGTGCAGAAACGATCTGTGATGTCGGCAGTGAAGGTGTCAGCCAATGATCCAAAACAAACGATGAGGAAGGGAGGGGAAAGTGAGTTGCTCGATCAGAAGAACCCGGTTATAATCATGAGCAGGGAGGAAGACAGAACGAAGAAAGGACTTACCAGGCCAGTGGCCATCAAGGCGAGAAAGGCGATGCGAAAAAGAAACTGCATTTTCAGGAGAGAGAGGGTCAGTCACTGGTTCCAAAGATGAAGAAGGGCGGTAGAGATGAGAAATAGCTCGATCAGAAGAACCCAAATGTAATCATGTGCATGCGCATGTGTTCGACCAACTGAACCAACATGCAGCATCAGGAAGAAAAAATGTCTAATCATGCGAGGAGGGGAAGAAAGAAGACGGAGAGAACTTACAAAGTGGGTGGTCGTCAATGCGGAGGCAACCAGGAAAAGTCTGCGTTCTCGGAAGAGAAGAAGTCAGCCACTGGTTCAAACGGATGAGGAAGAACAGCAAAGAAGTGAAAAATCTCAATCAGAAGAACCCGGTCGTGATGCATGTGTTCGACCAACTGAACCAACATGCGAGATCACTATTCTAATCATGTGAGGAGAGGAAGAAGGGATATTGAAAAGACTTACCAAGACTTTGAATCAGTCAACTGGGCGTCTGCGGCCAGAAAGCGCTTGGAAAAAGTCATCGTAGGACGATGAGAGGAGGAGGTAGAGAATGGTGTAGAAAGCCCAGGCGAAGAGGAGAAAACAGATGAGCTCGAACACGAAAATATGGATGTGAGGTGGCATGATGTTGATTGAAGAAGAAGTGATGAAGAGGTAGAATGGATTCTGTGGTCAAGAAAGCTCTGTGGGCACGAAAAGATGTGTGCGGATGTGAAGATGTGAAGGAGGGAGAAATCGAGGAAAGGTGTGGGAGGGGAGGCCTCTAAATACTTGTGGAAGGTAGGGCGGTCTGGGTTACTGATTGCACGATTTTGGCCTGTGTTCTCAGGAAATTCTGAGCAGGTTTTTCGAATTGGTGCAAAATAATAATGTGCACAGGTGGGCAGCAGCAATTCTGACCGATATTAGGGCGTGCAAGAGTTGGGGTGAGTGATCTGGAGAGTGATCTGAGCCGGGAGCGGGTCAGGGGTCGAATTTCTACAGGCTATTCGGCATTTCTCTTCTGCAAATCGGAGCGGCCCGAGAGATTTGTCGATCCGGGGAAATGTAGATAGATCGCCTGCAAGGCATACGCAGCATGCATCGTAGCCCCTTTTTGAATGCACATCGCGTAAACATGTTCCAATGAAGCCAAACTGTAAATATAAATGCATCATAGTGTTTTTACGCGTCTAAAATGTGTGCAGAGCGGTCCAAAAGCTCATTGGAATTGCTGGTGATGTGGGTGGTGATCCGATGTGCGCGGGGGCCTGGGGCTGCACCCCAGTGGTCAGGCCGGTGAAGAAAGCCAACACATCACGATGACAACTCAATTACACGTCTCTGAGGTCTTTTATTAGATTCAAAATGTATCATTATATCTTTTGCGTCAATAAAAAAAGTTTTCATGAAGTTCTCGTCGAGTGGCAGCGCTGTGTCATCTTGCGTTGCCGATCAGGGTCCGTGCCGGAGCAGCGCGTCATCTGCCACGCCAGGAGAACAGTCATGATAGCCTCAAAAAGCACATACAATAAAGTACCCGTCGTCAAATATCCTATAGTACCTTCTTCAGGATTCACCACTTCTCAGTAATGCTTGGTGTCGCGTTGTAGCTCACGGAGACGCATGGGGCTGAAGCATCACCAGGGGAGTCGGACACGCAGAAAAGACAGCTCTAACGTTATAATAAGCGCCTTCACAAATCACGAGTATCTCCTATGTCTACAATAGAGGAGCAAGGGGGAGAAAGTAATCGTAGCTGTGGTGTCCTCTGCTGCATCCGACTATCACGGCCCGGGCACTGCGAAAAAGCCAAAACTCCAGCCATTGTAGTATTGGTCCATCTATGATCATTTAGCATGCCGAAAATGGCATCGTGGGCAGGCACGGATGTCTGTGCAGGCTTCATTTGCGCTGAGTGCATCTCATCGATCCAAGGTTCAGTATGGGAATCAAAATTGCTTCAATTTCGCGAAAAGACATTACGCTACGGCAAGGGAAATTGCGATTTTGGTGAGCTACATATGCAATTCAAATACCAAGTGCAGCTTCGAATTACTCTATTGACCATCTAAACGAAGATTTATTCTCAAGAATGGGCTGGTAGAGCTGCCTCGGGACATTGACCTGATCTATGGAACTTGGTGTCTTCATGGAGCTCACGAGCTACAGTCCAAGGTATCAGGGCTACCATGAGAAAGGGGGTTTGCAGTAGGCCATGACACGGACAAGATATTCTCAGGGAGACATTGTAGAGAAATATTGAGGTGCACTTCGATCGTATGCGTTTTGCGGGAGCGAGACGTGAGGGACTACTGAATCTATATAGAGACACATAAGCAGCCAGAGATACGGTTTCTATTAGACGAAAAAGAATCATCATGATACATACCTTCTTGACACTGTAGACTCAGATTTGCCGGGTATCTTGGTCATCAGGAGGACAACAGCTCTATTTTTGACGACTTGAATATGGTTTGAGAGAATTCTGTGATGAACATGGGAAAGAATGAAGTCAACACCGAGCAGTGTTCCTCGCATATCACAGATTCGCAGCTCGAGGGGCAATCTGTAGATACGTATTTTGAAGGGATCAAGACGCATAAGGATTCAAAGCTCATGGAGCTTGTAGTTTGGATCTTGGGACGGCCAAAGCGAGCTCCGACTCGCCTTGCAACTTCCGAGACATAGATCTATCGCAGAATCGTCTTCGTGGATTGCCATGGGTTGCCGTAACCTAATATTGGCGACAATTATAGCGGACGAATACGGCTTCGAGGGGTCTGCAATTATTGTTTCTATATACTAAAAGTAGAACCACTACTTACTGGTGCAATATGTAGCTTGGACATGAGAAGCAATGCTGTGTTGCGCTCTCGTAATGGCCGAAGACTGCATGTAAACTATGAGTCGACAGGACGAATATTGCATTAAGCGAAACATGATCGAAGTGGTGGACTATGATGCGTATTTAGGACCCTCATCAGCATCTTTGGAGCAATTTCCATCCTTCAAGGGTCGAAAACAGCCGGGAAATGAATGTCGGGCTTCTGAGGTCGACCGGGACAATTTCCAAGTGAACTTGAGGTCGGCCAAAAAAGGGGTAACTTGAGGAAATCGGGAAAAGAAAAGAACTATGCAATGATTCGAAACCATGAATAATATTGAAACTCACAAATAGCTGTAAGTCAGTAATAGAAAATGCGGATAGTCATGGCAGATAATGTGCCCGACTGGCAGTATCCGGTGCACCCCGGCGTTCGCAGGGGAGCGCTGTCCCTAAGGTAGCCCCAGCCTGGTCCACCATGAGTGCCTGGTGCAGTGAATTCCAAAATTTATCCTTCATGACGAACAACTCCATAGCAATTTTCCTTCTTGGCGGTTTTCTGTTTCCAACACCAAGCATCAAACTTGTGTGACCGCGCGCTGTGAGTAGCCGTACGCTGCATCCTTGGGATGCTTGCCGTGGCGGTGTCGTGAATCCAAATCTTTGGTATGTTCTCTTCAAACTTCTTCATCATTTTGTTTTTCCTATTTTCCTGCTTCAGAAGTTTTGTTGTCCGTCTCTCCAGACGTTTGAACTTGTGCGTCCTCTTCCTGCCAATAGCACGGTACGGCACTCTTCTTTCTTTGCCCTATGTTCCAAGACTACAACACTTCCTCTTTCCATCGCGTCATTTTTCTTGACCTTTTCGCGCAATCTTTCCAGCCGCGCAAACACAAAAGCCCCCTCTTCATGGCCCAATTCTCCGGTCCCTCGGCATCTGGAATGAGAGGCTGGAATCCCGGTTTGGTCGCAGAAAGAGCAGAACAGGCTCAGAAATCATGTATCCCTTCCCACATTAAAGAGTGTCGTGTCTTTGTCTATACTCGTCGATAGTTTCGTACAAATATAGACTTGGATATGACAATACCATCTCGTTGACCAGCCTTCCTTGCCCACGCACATCTTGTTGTCATGACCAGGTCGTGCACATTCTTCATTGACGGCTATCCAATGTCAGGCCATGGTTGATTTCACCGGTTGCTCCACGAACGTGCTCTAATTGTCTCTCAGGTCCTGTATTGAGAAGAAAAAGCAGATGGCTTGTGTGCCCGGGCCCCTTAGCATCGGGTGCGTATCCCTTGGTGTTGGGAAGACGAAGACGATACGCATTTCCCTTTCCAAAAACTGCAAAGATGAGCAGTTATCAATCTATGAGGCAGATAAGTATGAGAAAAAGGAGGAGGGCCAGGTTTGGTTTCCTCGAAAGTCAGGGGTCAACGCCCAACGTGACATACGAATGTTAGTGGAACAAATGGGAAGAGTACTTACCCAAAAGAGTCCAGTATTGTCAGAGCCTACCGTGGCCGTCAAGGAGCGAATACGAGCGAGTGCCTCGTTGGAATCATGTCTACATGAAAGATGTATATTGGCTAAAAGACGCTCTAAAAGATGAAGATATTGTCACCCATGGACATCGCATAACTCATATGCAATGTCGTCGAACGAGAAAGTCCCGATACAAGAATCGATATGCAATACTCGCAAGAGCGCTCGAAGTCCTATACAGGCATAAAGAACGGCCGATATGGAGGAACATGTATAACATCAAAGGGGGTGATGCGCTTGAAGCATATGCAAGGATGCCTCAACTGAAAATAATGAGGGAAAAGGGGGCATATTAGACCCTAATAGAATAAGGGGGCATACTAGACCCCGGTATAGTAAAGGGGGCATATCAGACCCCAGGAGGACACTGCAAGGAACTCAAGCCCGATCGAGAAGAATCAAAGAAGAGGAGTATTGGTTATGGCAGGAGGAGAATAGCAGGGGGGATATAAGACCCCGGGAGAGCAAGGGAGCAGACACGACTCCAGGGAAAATAGGGGGCATACAAGACCCCGATATAAAGGAACTGGATTGCAGATAATACCCCGAGAAACGCAAGGCGGTCGAAAGAATAGAATGCATATTGCATTGGCACAAGTTCCCGAGTCGGCGATATCTCGAATTGCATACAATGGAATAAAGGGAGCATATCAGACTCCATCGTGGTGGAAACCCGAACATTTGCCATTATCGGGGCAAGGGAAGAACGGACGAAGTCAAAATCATTCCATATCAGGGGGGATATGAGACCCCGAGGAAGAGAGCTGGAAATATTGAAATATCCCACCGATCGAGACGGGGATAAGCGCGAAGACAAGACGAACCATAAACCCCTATTCGAACATTCCTTTTCCCTTTCGAAACGACTTACAAGTAGCATGCTTCTCGAAGCTGCAAGAACGGCATAATGTAATGCTTTAAAAGAAACATACCTTTCTTTAGACAGAACTACAGAAAGGGAACGAGTTCAAATCGTGGGGAAGCTGAAGGCTGAGGTATGTTGATGTAGGTCCGTTGTTTTGGCGGACGCGAGCCCCTTTTCCAAATTCCACAATCAACTTGGCTGTTGGGTTGCTCCGGCAATCAAACATGTGTTTGATTTCACGATGGTAAGTAAATATCGTTTTGTTGCAACTCGTTGCTCGTCAGGAGGCATTTGACAGAGCACAGGACGGTCAACAGCCCCCTCAGAGGCATTGCTTCAATTTGTCATGTTACCCGGTCGACGATGGGTATGTTGAACTTCACTACGTTGAGTTAACATCTCTTTGATGAATATGTTCTCACACGAGAACAGATACCGAGAACTTGTGCAGGCGCAAGGTCGTAAACCCCCTTTAGGAACATCACTTCATTACTCGCGTAGCTTTGCTTTGCAATCATGCCGAGGAGGCTCACGAAGCTCCAATATGCTCCTAAGCAATGACTAACTCCCTACAACTCTCCAGAAACTGTATTAGCATGCTTATACACCACTTTTCGAAGGCTTCTGACTTATGCGACCAGGCCCCCTTACTTTCACAGACTTGTAATATCGGTATGTCGAGGTTTATGGGCATGGGTTAATGGCATGTACCTTAGAGTTGATCGGAGTATAGTTTCCGGTTCCTTTTCCAAAAGCCCCGGGTAAGATGCTTCTCTAGATGCATAGTTCCTTGATTGTCATGGAGATTATGACAGTATTGTATGTTGACATTCACGATGCTTCATTACCTCTCCTCATGCAATCACCGGCGCGCGGAGCCTGGTTCTTAGGGGTCTTCACATGAGAGTTGGCGACAAAACCCCTTTACAAATATCAATCAAGTTATTTTGTTGCTCGAACACCATGGAGATCTCTTTATTCAACTTCGAGTTACCGGGATATTGATTTCTCGGGAACAAAGTCCAATGTGAGTAAGCTCCTGACTTCGTTCTCGCGAGCAGGATCCCCTTTCCTTGGTGTTGGGGGAGCGGTATCCCGTTGTTGCTTCAACAACCGTGAATGTGAATATAGGCGATGAACATGCATCAATAAGGTGTTTAATAATAACCTACTAACTACTAAACAGTCCCCTAGATCAAAAGAATCCGTCTCAACCAGCGCATATTTATGCACGGGACTTTATCCTGAACAGTCTTATTGCCACAACAACAATACCGTGGGTGTAAAAGAACCCTTTTGCAAGGATCAATAAGGGCTTTCGACCATGGGGCTCTTCCGTGCCCAGCGTGAAGCTATCGGGATATTCACTTATCCAGGCTCATCACTCATGTGAGAGAGTCCCCTACCTTGTTTGGGCTAAAGACATACCCCTTTCCTGGATGCAAGGGCCATTCTACGTACGGCAGAGCAACATCGTGATGTTGTTTCCAACGGTTTGTATGTAAATATTTACATTGAATATGCATCAATGAGATGTTTACTTGATACCTGCTACTGACTGGGAAACAGTTGCTCGGGTTCTTATAGACTCATATGAACCAGCCTATCTTCACGGGCAATCCTGAGACCATGCTACTACCTTAACAATGGAGACATCGTTGGTCACAAGGCCCCCTTATAGGAATTAAAGGGATCCCCTTGTTGATCGGCGACCCTGAAGCACTTCATTGCAGAATGTCAAGTTTCCGGAGTAATCCCTTATCGGGACAAGTTGCAATGTAAGTGACCCCCTGAGGCCATTCGGCCAAAGAATACCCTTTTTCCAGACATGGTGAATTGTTGCTTCAACAACCATCAAGTAAATATTTACATCAAATATGCACAAAGAAGATGTTTACTTGAAACTTGTTGCTAACGAGGAACGATTTGCAGGCCCCCTTTAACACATTTGAATTGGAGCCCGTTGTTCCAAGCAAGGCAGTGTATCAAAGCTTTGTTGTTTCCTCCTCAAAGCAGAGGTCAAAGTATTCCAACACTCAGGATATTGCATATATCGAGAAGCCTGGGTTTGGTTGCTGATTGAAAGTAGATGCAGCCTTGAATATCGAAGTATTCATGAACCGCGGAGCCCCCATTGCTATATATGTCTCAAGATTCGATACTCGCAAACACTAGAGGCCTACATAGGCACATGATATGAAGATCTTCCGCGAATCCTATGCATCAAAGCCGAATGTCATATTCAAAAAGACAGCAAGTAATGTGGCAAGATGTTGCTGTTGCTTCGACAACAAAGAGATCAAGGTGTGTCAACATTCAGAACATTGCATATCTATGTATCTAACTGCTAATCGGAAATAGCTGCAAGTCTTTGTAGCCAAAGCTTCAATCATGGGAAACCACTATCGTGATACATCTCGATATGCGATACTCGTGGACACGCGAGATCTATAGGGGCACAGTTTACGAGGAGCTTCTACAAGTGATTTGCAACAAAGCCGAAAACTATGAGCTGCAAGATTGCAAATAATCAAATGCTGATTAAGGTATGTACTACTCTGTAATATAGTATATAAATTTTCGGCCCCTCTAATCAATAACATCAGTCGGCAGAAACGATATGTAATCCAACGGAGCACGCTCCTCTCCATCTGGAGATCCTTCAATCCTCAGCTTGTCCCCCTTCCTCACATCAATCTGAGGGAAAGTTACACGCATTGCCGAGACACCATTCATCCCATTAGACGGCGAGTGGCCCAACTTAAACTCAGCGTCGCCGGCCCACTTCCCAACAGACCTGTCATTCAAGAACAGCTCCCACGTGGAGTTGCCAACGGCAATGTCAAAGTAGTTGACAGCAACATCATAGTAGCTGCTGGCAAATTTGGAAGTCCACGAAGCCTTGCCCTTGGAGTCTTTGGACTTTGTGGCAATACCTTTGCCCTCAGAGGCGCTCTCCTTAGGGCTGACATCCTTGACCTCGTACCCGTCCAGATCCATGTCCTCAGCTTCAATGCGCCACTTATGTTTGATGCGCCTCTTTTCGTCCCAGATATCCGTCATTCGGCGGAAATAATGGACCATGGCATCCCGCCAGACCAGAGCATGACCAGTCTGATATTCAAGACGGAACAAGACCTCTTCGTATTGCTGCTCATCAATCTTACCTTTCAAGCTCTTCCACATATCCACAAACTCATAAACCTTCTCAACGCCGCTGTAATGAGCGTCGTAGATATGTTGGATAACAGTCTTTCCAGACGAAAGCTTATGAGTGTAGGGAACATGGTGGAAGAAGAGCAGAAGCTCGTCAGGGGTCGTCTCCACACTCTCATACATCGCAGCCACCTCATCTGGGTACTGGCCGGCATACCCGCTGCCATTCTTGACGGTTCGGTCGATTCCTATCGACTTCGGGTACGCCCTCGTGGCCATGGATCCATGCACCCGGCTTGCCGGATCCGGGCCGTAGTGGCTCGAAGCATCGACTACGGTCAACATGCCAAGGTTGCCGGTGTATCCCTCGTACGCCTTCCATGAGTCCATGCATATTTCTGAGATGGTGTCAACAATCTTCTTGTCATGTCCAAACGTCATCTTGGTCCAGTCCCTGATGAGCTCCTCGGACCCCCTTTTCGGCTCCCACGCCAGACGGCCGAAAGCATAGAGGTTGGCCATGGCAAGATGGCTACCCAGCCAGGTCTCATTCATGCCCACATTCACGACGGCAGCATATCCACCAGCTCTCCCATGAACCTTTCCGTTCAAAAGATCTTTCGTGGGGGTCTCTTTGCCGTCAATCCTGAAGTCAAAGTCGAAGATCTCCTTGTACATAGGTGCAAGGTATGCCAGATGGCACTGCTGCCCCAGATATTCCTGCGTGACTTGAAGCTCAACCATCATGGGGGTCTTCTTCAAGTGAGAGAACAAGCTGCTGACAGGTTCTCTGACCTGGAAGTCGATGGGTCCATTCTTGATCTGGATGACCACATTGTCGTCCACATTGCCGTCCATATCCTCAAAATACTCCACCGCCTGGGTTGCGCGGTCATCACGCCAATTATTAGGCAGGTCCAGCTCATCAGCATCGTAGATAAAGGCTCTGAAGAGAACCAGACCCTTATGAGGCTTCAGTGCCTTAGCGAAGAGGTTGGCTCCCTCAGCCAGAGTACGGTTGTACTTCAGGGGTCCTGGCTGGCCCTCCGAATCAGCCTTGATGAGATATCCAGCCATATCAGGGATCTTTTCGTAGATCTTGTCGGTGAGATCGCCCCACCACTCAATGACATTCTCGTCGAGGGGGTCAGCTGTCTCCAGGCCGAAGAACTCAGGGGAGGCGAAGTAGGCTGTAAGACCGAGCTGGACACCGTAAGGCCGGAAGACATCGGCAATCTTAGCTACCCCCTCGATGTTCTCGCCACGGAAAATCCTTGGGTCGGCGTTTACATTGTTGATGACGACGGCGTTAACGCCAATAGATGCAAGTAGCCGAGCATACTGCTCTGCTCGCTTGAGATCCTCCCTGATTTTGCCCCGGTCGAAGAAGATAGACTCGCCGGAGTACCCGCGCTCGATCGGTCCGTGATCTCCGGCGACGGGGACCGTGGCGGGATCGAAGTTGTCCCATTGGTTCACCCATCGCAGAGGCACATCCGGGTTCGAGTGGAACGTCGTCTCCGATAGCTTGCCCCGTGCGACGATGGACAGGTATCGAAAGGCACCATAGAGCGCACCGCGGCTGTTGCTTCCCAAGATGATGGTACTAGTCTCATTGATGCTGATAAAGTACCCATCTTCGTCTAAGTCGGGAATATCCAGGGAGCCCCCGTTGTAGTTCTTCTCAAAGGAGTCGACAGTGCCGACAATGACATCCTTGTCATTGCTCGACTTGGACTTCGATATCACCTCAGAGATGTCACCATCAAGCATGCCTTCGATACCTTGTTTGAGCTCTTGTCCAGCCGTATACACCGGGTTCTGCTTATCATCGCTAAGAGCAACGACGCGAGACGGCCTCAGCTCCTTGCAAGAGTCATCGCAAGATACCGGCGCATAACGAAGCCAAGCATCGATCCCGCTCTCCGCCGCTGCCAAAGCCGGCAACAAGAAATGGATGAGCTTCATCGCCGCAGTGAAAAGATCGAATAAAGTTAGAATCTGGGGAGAGCTGCACAAGATCTCTCAGACCGGACTTGGGGAGCTGTCACCTTAATATACATACAGAGAAACTCGCCGATCGCCCCATATCCAGCATGTACTTCCATGCTGCCAAGCGGAGGGGGAACTTACAAGTAACCGGGCTGAATTGGGCCGAGCGCCCGGAACTCGTCCCTCGCTCCGATCAACCTCCTGGCTTTTGATGTTCCCTCAAGCCACTTACAAACTTGTAACTCACGATTCCCCAGTTTACAGCTATGGAAAAGACTAGACTATGCGGGGAAGTCCTTGGCCGGCGGATCGCAAATGAAGGCGGTTACTCCTTCCAGGCTAGTGACTTCATCGAGTTGCAAACTAACAGGGATACCCCTATTATTAGACTGCGAATGTGGCACATCACCTACTCGTATTTCATCCAACGGAAAGTCGATCCTGATCTTACAACACGGTAGCCTCGCCGAAAACAACCATTTGCAGACCTTCTGACTCGCTAATTAACCTGGCACGGCACAACCCGCCGATGTAAGTAAGCCACGTACTGTAGATCGGCGACTACCGAATGAGGCTATCGAAGAGCTGAAATATAAATTGATTCCTTCACTCCTTCGCGTAGGATTTGAAATCTACTGAGATGCTCTCGCGGGTCTGTGGCTTTTCACCAAGCCAGAACGAGATAACTTCATATATTAAGTTGTACACATCGACCAGGGTCAACCTGGCTGGATGTTCAATTACCTAGCCTAGTCAACGCTTTATGAGCCAGCTGACAACTGAGCTCCATAGAATCCAAGCGGCCTCGAGCCCCTGGTACAACGTAAAGAATACTTTGATTATAGGACGATTGTGTGAAAAGGCGTCGTTCACAGATCAACCATGTGATTGGCATGTTTCAACATGATCATTATTAATGAACATTAACAGCGGAGTGAGCACTTCATACATTATTTCTTGTAAAGCGAATCGTCGCGAGAAGTCTTGAAATATGAATCCAAGGTATTTTACGAAAATCCTAGGCCAGTGTTAGTGGTGAGCGATGCTGTGCAGGGTAGCCATCGGCAACAGATGCTCTACTCGGCCCGAGGATACATGAGCATGATCGTAAGGCCGAATGACTTCTTCAATTAAAAGGTGTAAAGCTCCTTAGGATTGAGTCGTCGTCATGTCATTTGATTTTGTCAATGAAGGGGCATTGATCAAGAGTGGCTGTTGGACACCCGCCTGCGTGGTACTCTACTCGTATAGAAACTCTACTAACCTCACAAAGATGCCATGTTGTGCAGCAGCTACAACATAGGTAAGCGAGAGCCTGAACATCCGAAGCAACAGAGAAAAGAGGCTGAAACAAGCTTTCAAAAGCAATAAGTCCATCATCGAGACATGAGGCCTCAGTTTGCTTCGGGTGTCCACTCGCCAAAATATCGCATAGTTGCAACACAGCGTTGACACTCAACGCGCAGCCAAGACAACGTCGAGGGCACTTCTCAACTCAAAACATCTGCACAGTATTCAAACACACGCCAGCCACTACGAAAGCGCTGTATCGGGACGTTTTCAAATCAAGGTTCTCATGTTCTTATTCAGAGACTATTTGAATCGTACATTCTCAATGCTTTTAACGCCATCCAATCATATCAACTCGTGATGAGTAGAAAACATCAAGTCTCCAGGACAAGCGTGGCCGCTAAAAGCGATAAAACAATGGTACTGAGGCCCTCTTCCCTCAATGGTTCGAGGAGGCCTTGGAAGTTGCCCTGCGGTCTAAGTCTCTTGTATACCTAATTTTGGCCAAAGCGCCGCAACGCGCCGAACTTTTTGAGGGAGCTAGAAAACAAAGGAGATGTCTCGCCCTGGTGGCAGGATGAGGAGAGAAAGGATGAGACCAAGGCCCAATACGAGGATCCATGGGTTCAAACAAAAACAAGTGAACGGCAAGGCGTCACGGAATACAAGCACAAAATCACAAAAACAGGTTCGAGCAAGCAAATACGACTATCAGAATGAATTCGAACTGAATAGCAATCCACCAGAAGCCTAGAATCTCTCAACTCCGAATCATGACCAACTGAAGGAAAGCCCTCGATGGAGGATGTGTCGTGTAACTTCTCAAATAGCAAACGTGAACAAGCGAGTCCTTATCGCTGCGAGGTCGAATCTACTCTCTGTCGTTATGCGAGCGGAAACGACCGGCAAACGATAGATGGCCCACTTGCAAATCAAGTGAAAGGCTGCCTTGCATCGTGCCCGCCATGGAAAGTCAAGGCGGTGTTGTTTTACTACCACGAGATGTTAGCTCAGGAGGATTCTGTGCAATCATACAGGAACTGGGCTGCTTACCTGAGGACCAGGGGGTCCTTGAGGGCCGGGATAGTGAGGACCAGGGCCATAAGGACCGGCAGGACCTGGGCCACCGGGGCCGCCTGGGCCTCCAGGTCCGCCGGGACCTCCGGGACCATGGCCAGGCATTCCGAGGTAGTGGGGTGGAGGGGGAGCAGGTCGGTAAGGAGTGCCAACGCCGGAGTTGTTCTGAGAACGACCCCAGCTGAGGCGCACGCGAGAGTTACCAATGGGGTAGCCCTGCATCTGGTTGATGGCCATCTCGGCAGCATGACGGTGGACGAACTGGACGAAGCCACAGCCCTTGCCAGGAGGAATCTTGACATAGGTGATCTCACCGAAGCCTTGGAAGAAGGATCGAAGCTCATCCTCAGTGACATAGCCAGAGAGACCGCCGACGAAAACAGTGGTGTTGTTGGGGTCTGTGAACTGGTTCATCTGGGTGGCAGGGTTGAAACCGCCGCCGCCGCCACCGCCTCCGTAAGGGAAGCCCTGCATCTGACCTCCCCACATCTGCTGCTGAGGCATGCCGCCGCCCATCATAGGGTTGCCGTGGTGAGGAGGACCGCCAAAGCCATGGTGATTGTTGCTATACTTGGGTTAGTGACACGGCGCTGGATGGTCGGAAGAGACAAGCCTTACCGGTTCTTAGGCGTAGCAGTCGAGATACGCATGGGCCTGTTACCACAGTAGACGCCCTGCATCTCAACAAGAGCACGCTGCTGGTCGTTCTCATCTGAGAATCGAACAAAGCCATAGCCGCGGCTCTGGCCAGACATCGCATCCGTCATGATCTTGGCTGACTTGCAGGAAGGGAAGCGAGCCTGGAAAAGGGAAACCAGGACATACTCGTTGACCTCAGGACCGAGATCACCGACGAAGATGCTATATTCAGGGCCACGATCCTCGCTGGTCGATTGAGTTAGCCTGTACAACTCAAGTTGTCCACGTAGAGATCTCCACTGGTGCGGGATGAAGTCTTTGGCATGGGGATCGAAGTCCATAGTGGGCAAGCAATGGGGAAAATGACAGCTCCTGGTTACTTGCAAAATTTTTTACAAGATTTCTGAGCAACGCGAGGGTAGAAGCAAAGCAACATACTCTGGGTATGCATGTGCAATGCTGGGAGAGGAAAGTGAAGAGTGGAAGAAAAAGAAAAATGGGAGTGGAGAGTGATGGGCTGGGAGGGCTGTGAATAGTGGAAACTCTGACTGGAAGAGTAGATGAGGGTGCAGGTGTCAGGCACTTACCGCCGGTCGATGAGACCACCGCCAGAAGCCCAGTTGAGCTTGAATTGGCGGGAGCTGTTCGGAACAGGGTTTCCATTAAGCTGGAGAGCCTTGTTGGCGGCGTCGAAAGACGCGAATTCGACGAAACAGTACCCAGCATTACTGAAAGCAATACCTTGTTAGCCTTGTCTTATACGAGTTTTCACTACTTCTTTAGCAACCTACCCAGAGTTCTTGTCGCGGATGACCTTGACTTGGACAGTCTCTCCAGCAGAGGACAGGAATACACCTTTGATGAAGTTCTCGTCCATCCAAGGCTCGAGCTCACCCATCCTAGTTCGCGGCCAGTTAGTCGTATGTACCAAGACACACAAAAAAGTCCAATGACTTACCAAAGAGTGGTCTTGGCTTGCTCCTGAGGAGCGCCGGCACCGGCAGGAGGAGGGACAGCGCTCATTTCGCCCGCAGGCGGAGTGCCATTGGCAAAAGGCACTGTGCCTCCGTTGGCAGGCACACCCGCAAAAGCTCCGTTATGCTCCATTATGACTGGGAACCACGTCAGTACACATCATCTCGTTGGATTAGCAAAAGCAGTGCCGTGCAGAACAACGAAGTCATTGGTACCTGATAGGGGCGGAACAGACAAAGGGAATGGAAGAAAAGCTGAGAATGCGTGCGACATTGTAAGAGGGAGTCAAAAAAAGACCAAAACGACTGATTTCGCTTGAAACACCAAGGGGAAACCGCCCAAAAAGCAGGACAAAGGCGTAAGCTGGAATGTTGGTGCTTCAGACTCTATACCAAGCTCCCACGCTTGAAAAAAAGAAAGCCAAGTATAGATTGTCTGGCCAGCAAATGCCACGGAGGGGATGTAGACAGAGGAGGGAAGCGAGCAACCAAAATCACAGGAGGAGGATGACGAAGGTTTGATGTGCAGTTTTGGTCAAGTACTGAGAGTTAATAAGCGGGTCTTGCTGGCTTTCAGACCTGGCTGCCCGCTGCACCCAAATGTCTTCGGATACCACATTTCAACCGCACACCCATAGCTTGGGTCTAACACTTGCTAGAGAGTGCGAGGACTTCCGATGAGTAGTGTGTAATGTGCAAACTCTTGAAGCAAAGCATGAGGATCGAGGCGACGGCCACCGTCCAAGGCAGAGATGAATAACAGAGGCGCAGCAAATACCTACAGAAAAGGTGTTTTCGAAGGTAATTAATATGTTACCTTCCAGGACTATGATTCAAGGGTTAGCGGCTGTATTTAAAAGCAATTGGGAGAGCTGGCGCAAGTCGGGTGGTGTGTAGAGTCACTTCTCTGTTGAAGAGTGAGATCACCCCCTTTCCGTGACCAATGGACGTAACAACGTCCAAATTGAATGGCTATCATGGCATCCAATTAGGTGCAAATGGGCTCGCAAATGGGAAACAGCAGCACATAAGGTCACCATTCGGTTAGACTACGTGACGAATTCTTGATTTCCCCGAGTGCAGAAATGCCAAAGAATCCGCCAACATCGTCTCTTTGTAGGAGAAAAGGGCAAAGGATTAAAGGGGAACGGAGGGTACCCACATCAAATGTGCGATAATAAGGACGTAAAGATCGGAAACGTTTGAATTCGATCTACATCAGTTAGTCATGGCTGGTGCAAAAGAACTTTGCCTGTGCCGATTTACAAGCCAAGTTCACGCCAGGTTCTTGATGGATGACGTACCTTTCAAAGACGTGCAAGCAGATTCAAGATGTGTCGTTAGGAAGATATCGTCAGATCTTTTGTCCCAGTGTCAGTCAATCCAGCGCAATGGTGCGAGAAGCAGTGTTATTGGAATGTCTTGGCATGAATGGCATGACGGCCAGGGACAAAGAGCAACACAAGAACGAGTTCAAAGCAACCACCAAAGGAGCTGACGAACCTTTGTAGAAGCTTCGCTTCAAACACGCAAGTCCGCAAATAAGATAGGGCAGGGATGAAGTCGAGAAGCCGAATATCCAGACCCAAAGCCGAGACTCCGAAAAAGCAGAGTAGAGACGAGAATCTTTCAAGACGCCGTCACTCCCTGTGCTAAGTGCAGAAGATAGTTCCGAAAGCTTGAGAGAGCGATGGAAAAGCAGCGTAAGAAGAGAATGCTAGGAATAGCGAGTTAATGTCGTAATGGCACCCAGTTAGGTTCGTGGGCGGAACGTATGCCTGATGAGGCTAAAGGGGTGTGATAGAAGTGCTGGAAAACACGACAACCTGCGATTTGTCAAGTCAGTCATCAAGTCGGATTAGGTCTGCATTGACTCCTCCTGGCGGGCGATGATGGCGTTGCGTCTTAGTCCTGGATGTTGTCTGTCCACCGAGGTCGATGTGATAGCAATGCCACCGAGTCCTAGCTCAAGGCTGTTCCAGGCGCAGGCAGCAGAAAGCCGAGGTGTAAGTCTTTAAGATTGCACGGCTCGTTTATGCTGCCGGCAGACCAGTAGTTACAGGCACGATCCGCGTTCATAGTTGGGCTGGTGCAATCGGGCAGCAGACACGCTCCTAGCAACCCGATGGCTCGATGTGCGCCTGATATGTTGCCAGGTTTGAATTTTGCTTTGTTTTTGCGACGAGCTCTTCTCGCGTCATTCGGGAGCTGACAACCATTGCGAAAGGAACCGGCTCGTTGCCACCCAGCGCCTGCGAGATATCGAACGTGTCGACGGGCTAGACCGTTTGCCATTTGCATGTGCGCACTCGCCTTCCATCAAATGTTCCACCTCATGCTATGCATGCGTGTCCCAACGACAGTATAGGATAGACTGTACATAGCGGCGATGAGTCCGTCTAGGCATCGGCAGGAGCAGGCCCCGTAGCGGCACAGTGAGGGGAGTCGGACTCGGTTCAGCCTTTCCAGCCATTCTGAGAGTCTTTTTCTTTTTACAAAGGACCAAGCAAGCCAAAAGCGTTACTTTGTTGAAGGCGGTTGCTGAATGTATCGAGTTCCCGGTCGGTCAGATCGGTGGATAGCGTCATTCGCAGTTATAGCGCATGGCCATTAGCTCCGAGCCGGCCACCCGACGTCGGAAGCGGCGAGCGACGTAAGCACTCACACAGGGCACCGTGTCTATGATTCCATCGCCCGCCGGGCGCACAGTCTGCCGCCAGTAGCATGATGTCCAAGTCCTCCATATCGCAACGGGCGTTCGGCGGTTCGTTCGAGATCGGCGGCGAGTGCAAAGACACCGAGCAGCGATGTCAAAGGTGAAGGTCCATGGTTTTATAAGACGGCAGTCGAGATTCAAGTCCGGGATACATTTCAAGAGGTGGACAGACGCAACGTCGACAGGCCCGCCAGGGCCACGAGAGAAAGACAGACAAAGGGATCGCAAAAAGAGATCGCAACTTACTTTTATGCGCCGGCAAAAACAACGATTCTCAGCCAATTCGCCGAAACAAGCGCAAGGGAATATACCGTAGCAGCCGTGACGTGAAAGGAAGACGGGAAGGGGAGGAAGCTGGGAAAGAAAAAAGGTTGACTAAGTTCGCGTGGTGAAAGGGACGACGACGAAGACGATGACGGGCGACAGCGAAAGCTTTTTTCCCTTAGGTCCGCAGCTGGGTCTCTGCTTGGGCCACGACGCAATCCACCACACTGCAAAAAGCCTTGGTACTTGGCCGACTCGCGCGGGGACTTGTTGGACTTGGATGAGGGTGGAGAACGTGTCGACAGGGGGGGCGTGCCGTTCTAATGGTGTCGATGGCGCAGATGGCGTACGTAAGGGATCTTCGATCTCGGCGCACACGCACTTGATGGATTGATGGACTGAATGACTATTCGAGCGGGATAAGGGACACTGAAACACCAGATAGCCGAGTGTCAGTCAATGATAGCAGCAGAAGATGGCAAGAGTAGTGACGAGGATGGAAGGTGAAGGTCTTGGTTCGACTGCTGTGCAATGCGCCTGAAGCTGTCGTGAGACGTACCAGTACGAGTAGGTGAACGTGTCGTCGCAAGAAAAAGTTCAATGCGCAAGACAGGCACAAGAAAGTGAAACGGGAAAGGAAGTCAAGTGAGTAAAGTAGAGTAAAGGTAATAGAAGCTTCAGATTCGTAACGTGCACGCGGAATTGCAAAGGGCAACAGGCGGACAAGCAAACGCACAAAAGCTGGGGAAACCAAAGCAGAAGGTTTTAGCTATAAGACGGCGATGGCGGGTTCTTATAAAGGGTACCCCGACAATTCTTAGTTTTATCGAGGAGCTGGAAGTCAATACGAAGACGGGCAGTGGCGGCGACGCCTTGGAAACCTAAGTTGGAAAGGAAGGCTCTTTGTTCGCGGCGGGAGGTGAGCTGGCCGAACGACTCGGAGAACTGCGACGACTAACTGCTAAAGCAAGGTACTAGCATGAGAGAGTCTGAGAGTACTATCCAGAGAAGGTTTGTTAGACTTTCGGGGTGGATGCCTCTATGTTTCTTAGCGGGCTTGCCCTATGTTTACGGAAGCCTCTGTATGGTGGAAGCTTAATGGGGAGGTTTTAGGTTCAAGTTGTTGGTGAGAGGCTCTTTCCCTTTCCCTTTCCTTCCCTTAGCATCATGACGCTAGCCTCGAGAGGATAAGTAAGTATAGAGAAGGTACTGGGGATGGCATTTCCCCCTCAATTTACGCCTGGATCTACCTTTTGGATACATTCAAGGGCAGCCCTGGACAACTTGTTCCGTAGCGCGAGAGGGGTGGCTTTAGCGGCCTTCGAGGGAGCTCGAGCATGAGGACAGGACAGCTGCAGTATTCTGCTGATACTCGTGCTCGTACTACTCCGAGTCGTTTAACTGGGAGGAGTTGATGCGATGGTGATGCGAATAGGCGAAGATATGCGAAGCGGTGAAGGCAGTGGCGGTTTCCATTTCTGGTAGACCGCAAGGAAAGAAGCAGTACACGACAATATATTGAAGTGAGGAAAGTTCGGTGTGTGCTCTTTCCTTGTGAATGGACAGCAGGACAGCAGAACAGCAAGAACGAAGCTCAGATTGGTACGAGTAAGGTATTAATAACGGTAGGTAGGCGTGATGCAAAGGCAGCTGCCCGGCAAGAGCTGCAGGGCAGGGGCGATGCCTGTATGGCCTGTGCTTGCCTGTACTCTTCTTACCTGTACTCGTACTGCTCTTGCCTGTGATTGTATACGTACGTATTCGTGCCTTGTTTGGGCCTTGGAGCCTTGGAGCCTTGCCCAGCTGGAGCTGAGTTGCTGGGCACTAACGTCTGGTTACAGCACCTGGAGGCCTGGACCTTGGAGTCTTGGGCCTTGCATTGGGCCTCCCCTTGGGCTCTCAGGCAGGCTAGCAGCGCAAATCGATGCAATGCAGCGCTAGAAGCGGGCACTGGGCAGCACTGGACAGCCACTAAAGCACACTGCCCTTCACTGTAATACCTGACTCGTAGCGCCTTTGTACTCCGACTCTGATCCACACGCCTCAGGCTGTCTTCAAGTTGTCTTGGACATGGCGATACAGTCGATGCAATCACGCATGATGCCGAAATTGTGGTTACATACAGACTTCATCGCTGGCTCAAATTCAACATTGGCTCGGCCCCTTGCTGTCTGTACAGCCCATCTTCCCTTTGTGCCATTCTACTCGTACTTCTATTACCTACGACACGCAATGATTCCACGGGCCATCGCAGAGAAATCCCAAGCTTCAGTACCGTCCAAGGGGGTGCGACTATCGCGTTAGTATGCTAATAACTTGGTTCTATGGAAGCCCAAGGATTCTCAAAGATGCCGTTCGCAGCTCTGACTGGCTACAGGTGCTCAAGAGTCCCCTGTGCGCGCAGCCCTGAGGTGGATCAGATCAATGAAATCTTGCAGCCGAATGTGCCAGCCTCACAATCACCACAGCTGGAAACCAACGTCGCAATGCGCTTTCTCCCATGCGACAGTCGGAACCGACGTCCGGGGCTGCGGGGCCAGATGCAGCACTGGGAATTCTTAGCTAGGTGCTAAGGTAGCCGACGACCAACGTCTTTGACGGGCTTGGAGTACGTGTGTCGGGTCCTTGCAAGCACCTCCCGAGCTACTTATACAGCAATCTCGGGCTACCAAGACTCCTCACAACTATTGCATAATAATCCGATATACACGCGCATATCAGCAAATGGGCTTCTCGCTCTTTGTTTCTCAGATGAAAGCTGAAACCGGGGATCGCCACGATACTAGTCCTGGAGATTCCGATCTGGCCAAGCCCGTGGAATGGGACAAGATAGATGGGCAAGACACGCACTCCCTCTGCGCAATCTCAGTGTCTTGGTTTCATCAACCAACGCCATCCATCATCCCTTGCAGACATGCTTCTCCGTCGCGTCTGACTTTGTGTCACGTACAATAACCACAACGCCGTTTGCCTAATTATGCTCTTAGCCGTCCTGAGCGGATGTCTCTGCTCGCTTCCCCAGACCTTGCGAGACACGTAGCGACACATCGGTTTCGCTATCCAGAGTTTGGACTTTTCACAGGCATTGCCAAGGCCTCGCTATGACTCAACTTGATTTCCCAAACCGACAGAACCTGATTTTCGATTGCCCTTGCGCCAGCATGAAGGGCAACAATTCCACACGTACCGTGGGTGTCAGTGTGCGCACAACTAGAGCTACTACTCGTACTAGTCAGATTCTTAACGACCCGAGCGTTCGCCGTTTCCTGCCCGTCCTTTGAGTACCATCGCACCACAGACGCCGGAAGCTGACTCCGCCATTCATGAGTCGGTGCTTGAGCTGCTCATGCCCATCGATTCTTGCCCGCTAATTCGCGTGGCTTTGGGCGGTGCCCTCATTTGGAGAAGCTCCAGTAACGGGTGGCGCTACATGACATAGTTGGGGTCGAGCGGACAAATGGGAGCTATTCCCAGTGACCTGGCGTCCGCTTTTAGGGCGCGATACGATAAAAACCCACTCTGTCCGAAGGTCAGTTACGTGATTTTATGGGCAAGCTTTCATCTACTAATTGCTTCGTAACGGCAAAGTTGGACCTCAACTGACATTTACTCCTCTCTCTATCACTGACACAGCTGGGGAGGGTGGTTAATCGCCACAAATGACCCCTCCTAAGCCGATATTAAGTTGAGGCCTCAACAATATGCTGCTGTTTGCCGATATGAAGCTGTCCGACAACCCAACACGCTGGATGACAAGGGATAGCCCTGGCGGTAATCGTCTGGAAAGTTCTGCGCGACGAAAGCTAGGGCCAGTAATAGAAACGGCAGGCTAATTCCTATATTACAGCTTGGTAATGATATTAAACTACAGCCTACAAAGCAAGCTGCCGCACGCTTGCAAGTTGTCAGCGAGATCGACGCTCTTGGCCCCTGCTCCGCTAGCATTTCCACATGGACATTAGATCCTTCAGGGCTAAGCCACGGTACAGGGCAGAAATTATAACTCGACGTGAGATTTGCGCTGCTGGGTTTAGTTATAACTGATGATATGGGTAGAATAGAAGAGAGCATATTGTACTTAGCATAACCCCCTGCTCGCGACACGCGACTGAACTGCATATCGTGCGATGATGCCCGGCAATCATTATCACCTACAAACAGGTACGGGCACAAACAGCTTGGGTGGCGGCAGTGGCGTGTCTGTAGAAACTCGTGTGCGGTGGATTCATGGATGGTGGCATCCGTGTGACTGCTACTGCCAGCCACCATCCTGCTGCTGCACGCCAGGCCAGCCAGCTTGCGCTTGCTAACAGCTTTCACTTGCTGCCCTACCAACGCGTGTCTAAGATCGAGTCCAGACGGAACCCCAAAATTCCCCATGCTCTCCAGATTTGTCACATATCACAAATTATACTTAATGTGCTCAGAGCGCCGCTATTTGCATAACGTCACGATCGCTAGCAGTTCCGACGGCTTTGCATGCGAAGAGGCCGTGCGAATTCGTAACCGATGGCCGACACTTATCACTGAGGCAGAGCCGTCCTTTTAAGCACAACAGCTCACTTGGAGTTCTCAGGTATGAATATGCACTGCCAGTGGGAAGAGGGCTCCGATCGACCGGTATCGGATAGGTCTAGCGGGTAGAGGCCAAGCGACCGATGTGGATCTCCCAAATCCCGAGTCTTCCGACCTTGCCCGCCAGAGATCCTAAAGAACGGCAAGCCGTGTCGAGTCTTTGCACAGCTGATGGTCAGCGGCCTGGCTCCAGCCATTGGTATGTGTATTCTTAAATACTGAGAAATTCCGACTTGAGTGGTGAGTTTTGATTGACCCTATTCGTAATGCCCGACGCGCTTCAGTTTCGGGATATACGAGTACTCTGTCCGTTGGTTCAGGCACAACCACAGCCCGTACTCGCATTACTAGCATATCATCATAGCTCTGTGAAGGGGCTTCAAGTACATGGAAATCCACAGAATCCCACAGAATCAGAGCTTCCATTCCCAAAAAAAAAAACAGGCCAACAACTTGGGTAGAAATTTGCTCGTACGTCAAACCGCGCAGACTCGGTACCGACGCGATCAGGCGACGGAAGGGTGCGCAGAGTCACGTGCCGTCGGATGGAGTGGACAATGGAAGGACCTGGAGCTGCTGCTTACCTAACTCTAGCCTGTGCCAATCGCTAGGAGCTAAGCCAGGTTAGGACTCGTAGACAGGTCGACGTCAGATGTTGCTGGCTGAAGTCTACGGTAGAGGCGATATCAGACGAGCGTCGGCACAATCAAAACGTAGCCTGAGTTGAAGGATCCGATCAATATGAACCTTTTGGCTTGGTCGAATTGAAACTCTATTCATGACTGCTTCCGTAACGTTGTCTTTTCTCCCATCTTCTGCTCATACGGAGCTCCAGTTGAGCTCCCCTCCATCGTCACAAACGGCGACATGGCAGATCCTACGCCAGAACAGCGTGAGCTGCAACTCGTAGAAAGCGTCGAGTTCAAGATTCTTGCCGTTGCCAACAAAGAGGAGAAGCTCCACCAGCTTCTACAGCGTTATCTAGCGCCTGTGATTTTGAAGGCGGCTAGTGACCATGCCTCAGTACGGGCGAGGGTGAGTCCAGTTGATCTACACCGAAGCTACCATAGGCGTATTGACTCTGCCTCTCAGGTGATACAGATTTTAGGACGACTCAAGACCTTTACGCAGCCTCCACAGTGAGTTATGTACACTACAAAGTCTCCCCAGTTTCTGTCTGACTTGAGATCCCAGAATTATCCTTCCGGTCAAGGCTTTGCTAGAGCAGTACAAGTCTCAAGACTCTGTCATCATCAAGCAGCTGGATCTTTCCTTTATTCAACACAGCTTGGAGCGTATTGATGAGGATGACCGGCGTGATATTATCCCCATTGCCCTGCGCGACTGCTCCAAGGACGCTGGTCAACCGAGAGCTGGCCCCTTCTTTCAGATCATACTCCGCTTGCTGCTTGATGTCCGGATTCCTCCCAGGGGAAGTAAGGATGATGTCGACTTCAAGGATTCCATCGGATTGTCCGAGGCTGCCGATGCTCAATACGTTGCGCAGATGATCGGCGTATTTCTACGGTTGAGGACCCCGACTGGCGCGTACGACTGGGCCCAGGCCAATCCTACCTTTTCCAAACGTGACCTTGATCTCTTCAGCGTGGAAAACTTCAGCTCGCAGAAGATCTTCCAGAGAATGTCTGAGTTGAAGGCCAAGCTGGTCAGCTTTCTTGCCAGTGGAGCTTTCACGGATGAGGAAAAGTTCCTGCCAGCCTTGTTCGCCGCCTCGAGTTTCGACAATCGCGTTGCTTCAACTGCGGAAGAAATCCTTAAACGGACTTCGGTTTCTTTGGAAGATAAGGACTTGACAAGGAAACTGTTTCAGTCTCATTCGACTTTGCCGGCAGCGTACCGAACACGAATTCTCGGCATGCTCTCCAGGTCCTCCATTTCTACCACCATGTCCGAGAACATTATGAATGTCGTGACGTTGGATTTTATGCCTGACGATGATGCCTCCTCTTCAAGAAAAGCCTTGCAGCCATCTAGTTCATTGGAGCGTACAAAGCTGCACAAATCTCTTTTCCAGTATCTTTCCTGGGTTGCACGGATAGGTCCCTCGAAAGAAGATTTTACCATAGCCCCTCAGCTTATCCAAAGCATGAGGAGCTACATCGAGACCCAAGGATGGCCAACTCCCGAAAAGGCCTCCACTGATGATGTGGAGCTCCGGTCCAAAGCGTACGAAACCATCGGTATGCTGGCGCGCAGTGCCGACATGCCTGTTCAGGATCGCTTCGACCTTGCTGCGTGGCTATTTCGATCACTCTCCGAGGATCCAATCACCGAGGCCGTGGTCAACATTGATGGAGCGCTGTCCAGTCTGACGGCGAACATTCCACCGAGCATTGGAGGCGACGAGAAATTCCTCAAGTCTATGCTGCTTACTTACATGACACTGTCGGATGAGCCGCCCGCGAGACGGAGCACGCGACATGCGGCCGTCAAATGGGCCAACCAATGCCTCCCTTTTTCCAGTATACACGGGAGATGGATCAATATTTTGGCCATCGAAAGCGGCCAGAACGAAAGGAATGATGTTATTGAGCAGGGTCACAAGGGTCTAGATCCCTGGACCTACTTTGCTCATGGTGAAGACAATACGATCCTGCCTGATTGGCAGCAGATGGTGAAGATGTTCTTCGGATCCCTCATCGATCCAGATTCCGTTGACAACGAGGATACGGCAGAGGACATACCCGATGTTCCTGCAAAGACTGTTTTCCGCAACTTTCCAGGGGACCGAATCGCCGCCTTCCCCGTTGCCTTGCGCTATATCAAAAGAATATTATTCCTGACAGCATTGGGTGACGACTTCAACATCGAACGCGACTGGATGCAGCGGCTGGATGCCCACGTCAACTCTGACGTTACGGCCAGAGACAAGATCAGAGCCTACCTACAGCAGAGCAACAGTCGCTTTTGGGTATTCTACCTGAAGGCATGCCTCGATGGGGCTTTCCTGGAAGATTCTCCAATCACAGAGGAATGCTTGCGCTGCTTCGTCGATGTAGCATCCCTGAGCCCCGGTGAGCCTCTGGCTCCTTTGACCAAGCTCAGCAATGAGCTTCTCGGGCCCATCAAGTCCAACAAGAAAGAGGTCAGGCATCTTAGCGCCAAGGCGTTCGGTATCCTCGCTACACACCCGGCCAACGATGAAAGCGCCGTCGAGAACTGGCGGAAGACACTGCAAGCTCTGTTCAATGGGGCTGAAAAAGCATTCGGTGCGGATCTGAACGCGGCGGAGGGCGCATTGCTGGCTTTTGGACACCTTTGCTCGCGATCTGTCTACTATAACCACGCTCATTCTGCAGAGGATGATTTCCCCCTTCGGTTCATTACCAATGACGGGGTCCCTGCTTCGTTACAAGAGATCTCCTTTGAAGCGTTCTCACATCTGTGGCCTGCTAGACTTGCCATTCCTCCCTCTGAAGGTGATCAGTCCTTGGCCAAGGTGGTGGAAAAGTTGACAGCCCAGGCTAAGAAGGGTAACGAGAAGGCGATCTTCGCCTTGGGGAGACTAGCTGTGGGATTGCCCGATGAGCAGCAGGGCGAAGGAGAGGAGGAAGATATCCTGACTCGAGGAGTTCTAGGGACCATATTGAAAGAGCTTTTCGCCCTTCACGAGATCAAGCGTGTCGAAGTACACTTTACCGTCGGAGATGCTATCAACGCCGCAGTCGCTCGGTGGGATTCCGATTATATGAAGCTCACGCTGGACGTTGAGGTTCGAAATACCGACTTTCGAGCTGGCGCTCGCAATGCTCATATTACGGCGTTGGTAGATAAACTCTTCAAGGACTGCAAAGCCACCAAGCCATCGCTTCTCAAGGCCTCCGGGATATGGCTGTTCTGCGTTGTCCAGTACTGCTCCCACCTTCCACAGGTCCAGTCACGACTACGAGAAGCACAAGCAGCTTTTATGCGCCTGCTCAGTGCACGCGACGAGCTTGTACAGGAGACGGCATCAAGAGGCCTGTCTCTTGTCTACGAGCGTGGTGATGCCGACCTGAAGAATACGCTGGTTAAGGACCTCGTGTCTGCCTTTACTGGCTCGGGTACTCAATTGAAGGTCGATGAGGAGACTGAACTCTTTGAACCAGGGGCTCTACCTACGGGAGAGGGCAATTCGATAACCTCATACAAGGATATCGTCAATTTGGCGAACGAAGTTGGCGACCAACGATTGGTGTACAAATTCATGTCTCTGGCAGCCAACGCAGCAACATGGTCCACGCGCTCTGCGTTCGGACGCTTCGGTCTCTCGAATATCCTATCAGAATCGGAAGTTGATCCGAAGCTATACCCCAAGTTGTTCAGGTACCGGTTCGATCCCAACAAAAATGTCCAGAGGTCCATGGACGACATCTGGAAGGCTCTTGTCAAAGACTCAGGCTCCGTTCTCGATACGTACTTTAACGATATCCTCGATGACCTCCTGAAAAGTATCCTAGGCAAGGAATGGCGCATGCGCGAAGCGAGCTGTGCTGCCGTATCCGATTTGCTCCAGGGACGTCCATTTGTGCAATACGAGAAGCGATATCGTGAGGTTTGGACAGCTGCACTCAAAGTCCTTGACGATGTCAAAGGCAGTGTTCGTGAGGCCGCTTTGAGATTGTGTATGGCGTTGTCTAACAGTCTTGTACGACAACTGGAGGAGGGCAATAGCAGCTCAGCAGCTAGGTCGATGATGCAAGAAGCTCTGCCATTCCTCCTTTCCGACAAGGGAATCGAGAGCTCTGTTAAGGATGTTCAAGCGTTCGCAACCATGACGGTCATGAAAATCGCCAAACAGGGAGGCGACGCCCTGAAGCCGTTCATTGCAGACATGGTTCCCCAGCTGTTGGGGCTACTGAGCACCATCGAGCCCGAGCAAATCAACTACCACTATCAACGTGCTGGTGATGACAGCAGAGATCAGATTGACAAAATTAGGTCGCAGATGGTGAATCGATCTCCGATCTCTGAGGCCATCGAAAACTGCCTACGGTTCATTGACGGCGATGTCATGGCCAAACTAGCACCAAGACTCGAGTCCACAGTCAAGAACGCCATCGGTATGCCGACAAAGATTGGTTGTAGTAGGGTATTGACCACTCTGTTCACTCGACACACCGCCGACATCAAGCCATTCTCGTCTAAGCTGCTGAAATTGATGGAGAAGCAAGCGATGGACAAGAACGATGAAGTCAGCCAGGCCTACGCCCGCGCTGCTGCTTACATCATGAGGGTCGTCTCCGATGCCGAGAAGAGCCGATTCAGTGGGCGTCTGGTGCAGATGTACCTACAGTCAGAGGATGAGTCGCGTCGCCAGAAGATCTCGGACGTAGTCGTCTCCCTGGCCAAGCTACCGGCAGACCACTTCACAGCCAACGAGACCGAGCTTCTCCCCTTTGCCTATCTTGGCTCTCATGACACTGATGAGTACACGCAAAAGGTTTTCAAGGAAGTCTGGGAACAGCACGCCGGAAGCAGCAGAACGGTTGTGCGCTACGTACCCGAGATTGTCAAGCTGGTGGAGCAATGTTTAGACACTACACAGTGGTCGTTGCGTCACACAGGAGCGTTCACGGTAGGCGCCATGGTCACAGACGTTGCCAGCGCCAGTGAAGCTACAGGGGAGATCAGCGAGACAAACCTCAAGACGCTCTGGCCTATCTTTGATAAGACCCTAGCACTCAAGACATTCCCAGGGAAGGAGAAGCTTCTCGAGTCGTATCCGAAGTTTGTGCAAAAGGCTACTCCTCTCTGGAAGGGCGACGCCAAGGTCGCCGCGCAGATGAAGAAGATTAGTCTTCGAGAAGCCAAGCGGAACAATGACGAGTATCGAGTGCACGCCTTCACAGCTCTCTGGAAATTTGCTGAAGCCCGGGATGATCTGGACTTGTTACAGGAGATAGCCGACATTGTCACCCCTCACATGGACGAGCTTCTGAATGAGGATAAGATGGATGTCGACTCTAAGGACCTTAAGGAAGACCTGGCGACAAAGACAGCACGAAATGGATTAGAGGCCATCGCACGCGGGTACAGCCGCTCAAAGCTAGAGGACAACCCACCGGATGTGCTATCGAGCATCATTGGCATTCTCGGGCCGTACCTTTCGAATCCAAAGTTTGGCGCCATTAAGCGCGAGGTTTGGTACGACGCGGTTTACGACATGTTGAAGCCATTTGACAAATCGGGCAGCTCATCAAAGAACACGCAAGAAGCGGACAAGGTGTCGCTACAGTATCTTCAATCCCTCGACATACAGCAGGCAGAGGCAGGCACAGAAGGTGTCAGAGTCAGGCGAGCTGAGGTTATCTCCATGGTTGCCAAAGCCAGGCTGGCGGGCGCATTTGGTGTTGGGGGGGCTGATCTAAACGAGTTTGAGAAAGGCGTCTTAAAGGCTATAGAACTTGAGAGAGCGCCGAAGCCACAGAGCGCGATGAAGGGCGCGGCGAAGCACATACAGGAGGTGATGAATAGCGGGAAATGATTGTGCAAGGGATGAAACTAGAAATGTCGAGACTTGAAATAGATTTTCTGACACGTCAATAATACTTCACCAAGATTTTTCGCTGTGTGATTCGGGTCAGGGACAACAGCGGTACGTTCCATTGTTGGTTGCTTGAAGTTTGGCATATACTACATGATAATTACGGAAGCGATGAACTCGCCATGGGCCACCATTACACCCTAAACCATCTGAAAAAAGGAGTTAAGATATTCATGAACAATATAACTCATTGAATGACCTCTCGCCCTTTCTTTCGACTCTTGATAGAACACACTGCGTGCCGGTTGACATCTATTGCGTTATCCTATCTTGTGTACAGGGTAGCTAAAGAAGTACTCGATCCCGACGCGGGGAGCGCGTCATTGATGATCCGGCGGGCGTGTCGCTGTTGTTGGTGCTGAATGCGGCGACGTCACTGGAAGGTGCCTGGTCTTCTCTGACCCACGAATATCATTCATTCCTCGTCAACTCCTACAGCTTGGTTCTGGCGATCACTCGACTTTATTCCCGGGGCCAGGCAACATATTTGAACATCTTGGAAGCTTTTCTGCCACATTGCTTGCGTTTCGTCAGCCTGCCCGCTGCATTGTTGAACCTTGGTGGGGTGGATGTGCAGCTAGCTCGGCCAACACAAACACGCATAACAGCCCCAAGGCGTGTCTACAAATCCTCTTCTCCCGCCAAACTCGAAGACTTTCCAAACTCTGCCGGCGACACTTCCTTCTTTCCACCTCGTGAAGCGCATCTAGGGTGTTTACACGAGCCGTTTACCTCGACCAGGGCTCCCACGCATCGAAGCGAAGCAAGCGTTACCACTATATCAGATCTAGATTCCATCCTGCAACATGGAGGCGGATGAAGTGTCCGTCTCCACCTTCTGCTCGATTACGGGCGCGAGTCCAGACGTAGCCAAGGGTTTCCTGTCACTGTCAGGAAACGACGTCGAGCGAGCTATTGAGCTCTTCTTCGAGAATCCAGATCTAGCGCCCAACTTGCAGAGCGGGCTCTCCTCGAACCCACCACAAGGCGCAGCTAGTGCGAGCACAAACACGGGACGACAGGACTCGAGCGGAGTCATTCATATTGATAGCGATGACGACGACGACATTATGCAGATCGACGATGATGACGATGCGGACGATGGCCGGGCATCAGCAGCACAAGCGGCGGCTTTAGCGCAGGAAGAAGAGGATGCTGCTATGGCGAAGCGACTGCAAGAGGAGCTGTATCAAGATAACCAGGGTGGCTCGGGAGCAGGTGGCACGATGGGTGATGAGGAAGTCAGAGCGCCTATTGCCAGAACGACAGAAACTTTGGTGGCGCCGGGACCGGCTTGGGCGGGCGCTGATGACCACGGCGTCGACTCTGCGATTCTACAAGAGCTACGGAGAAGGCGGATGCAGCCGCGTACGTTGCGCTTCACTTGGTAAATGTTGTGACTTGGGCTAACATCATCTTCGGCAGCTCGATCCGGGGGTCCTTTCTCTCAGAGGATATGGGAGGAGGACGCTTCGACTTCTTCACGACCGGCAGGAGAGGATGGTAGCCATGCTCGACGTCTAGCCGACTTGTTCCGACCGCCGTACGATATTATCGAGCGCGGGTTATCGTGGGATGATGCCCGGACGCTGGGTAAGGAGGACAAGAAGTGGATCATGGTGAACCTGCAGGACATGAACGACTTTAACTGCCAGGCTCTTAATCGTGACATCTGGAAAGACGATGCGGTGAAAGATTTGGTGAAGAACCACTTCCTCTTCCTACAATACGATAAGGACTATCCTGACGCCGAGGAGTACATCACCTTTTACTTTCCCAACCAAGGACACGAGAACCCGGACAACTATCCCCACGTTTCCATCATCGATCCCAGGACGGGCGAGCAAGTCAAGGTTTGGAGTGGCCGGCCTTTCCCCTCAGCGTCGACCTTCCACGCCGAGCTGGCCGAGTTTCTGGACCGCTACAGTCTGGAGGTCAACAGCAAGAACCCCGTACCCAAAGCCACGGCGAAGAAGCCGCAGACAGTGGATGTGGACCGCATGACAGAAGAAGAGATGCTCGAGATGGCGCTCAAGAACAGCATGGCCGGCGCGGGAGGCAGCAGCGGATCGTCTTCCACGCCAAATGTGCACGACCCTGATTCCCTGACCAAGTCACCGAACCCAGAAGCCGAAGGGAAGGGCAAGGAGCCTGAAGCTGCTGAGCCGAGCCCCTTTGCGCAAATCCCCAGCACGAATCCGCACACGGAGCCAGAGAACAACCCGGCGACGACTACGCGCATTCAATTCCGACACCCGACTGGCCGTGTTATCCGCCGGTTTAGTCTACAAGATCCGGTGCGGCGTATCTACGAGTGGCTCAAGGCTGAGCCTTTGGAGGGCAAGGAAGGAATTGAGTTTGAACTGAAGAAGATGCCCCAGGGACAGGACTTGCTCGGGAGCTTGGACACGACGATTGAGGAGAACGGTCTGAAGCAAGGCACCGTTATGATTGAGTTCATAGAAGAGTAGAGACAGAGGGTGGTGCGAGGCAAGCCATTATTACTACGACTAGGTAGTACTACGTACGTAGGCACCTTGCTTACTTATCACATCTGGGATGGTGTCTTTTTTGACAGGCAACGGAGGATGGGTAGGCTCGTGCGCTGTGAACGAACCATGAGCCATGAATAAGGGAGCTTGCCGAGGGAGTAAGGAAATGATTGACGTCGGGACAGCATCGCGCAGCATTATAGATTCTGGAGTCCGGTTAATGATGAACAAGGAAGAAGGAAGGATTGCGAGTATGAAAGAGCAACAAGTGATTGAACAACTAATTAATACAAGTATGATAATGATATTCTGTAATATTACATGTAGTTATAGGGTCATCTCCACGACTCCCCTCCATCGAGTTGAGCTTGTTCGTATTGCATATAGTAGCAGTAATAGAAGGTTTGTTGACATGACGATTCTAGTAGTGTTGTTGATAGGGAAACCAGGTTACTGTCACAGGTGAACGGCGACGCGTGGTGAAGCGGCCAGGACACCCACACACACACGCCCGCCGTAAAACCGTAAAAGGACTAAACCCAGGCGGGAAATCCCTGCTACCTTCAAGTTGGAACTGAATGGATGCCACCCCACGAAAGAAAAAAGGCCCTGAGATCTGGATCGCTTCAGGCGCTGGTTCTAGTGGCTGGCAGGACATCTACAGTGGAGTTATGTACTTCTAGGTAAGGTTTAGTAACCCGGGTGCAAGGCACCCTGGCGCTATTATTGGACAACGTCACACCTTTCCCTTCCTTTTTCTTCTTTCTTTCCAGGGGCCCAAAACATGGCCAGGTGGGTGTTATAGCGAGGTCTATAGCGAGGTCCCGCTATCGCTACAGGCCTAGCTGGAGCTGTACCTCAGCGGGCGACAGTGGGTGTCAGTGGTGAGCTGTAATGTTTTCTTTCCTTCCCCAGTAAGGAAAGACCAGAGTAAACATTGGCCGCTGTCCTGGGTCGCTCTCATAATAATAGTCACAGTCAGAGTCCCATCGTCAACTTGTTATTCCTCCATTCGGATCGATTGGTAGTTAAGCCAGCCAGCAAGCCCGCTTTCTTCTCGTCTAGTCGTTTCTACTTGTTCTTTTCTTTTTTTCCATTTGTTTTTTTCTTCTTCTTTCTGTACCTACATCTTGTGCCATCATCACCGTGTCAGCTCTCGCTTGCCTTGCTTTCATTTTCCCGGCTGCCCCTCGAGAGACAAGCTGGCGGGGTTCACCGCCGACCTTAGCTTTCCCGTGCGACGACGACCAACGACCACGATTGACGAAACGAGCGAATTGTTTCGCCTTTCCGAAACATTGCGAGCATACAGGCGGATGGGATTAAGACCACTGCCTCCCTCCAAAGTTCTACTATATTTCACGAATAAGCGAGCGATCGAGCAAGTAGAGAGCCAGTGGCCATAAGCCCAGCATGGCGGACCGGGAGAACGAGGCGCTCGATCCTCAGCAGTTGTATACAAAGGAATACTGCATTGGTTCGTCAGATGCTAGCATATCTCTATAGCTTTAATCAGCCTCTGACTTTGATATTCCACAGGTGGCGGTAGTTTTGGTAAAGTCTTCAAAGGGTAGGTCTACCATGCCCAAGCTTCCTCACGTCACGTACCCCAAAGCTGACCCTCCATTCCCTCCCAGCGTCGACAAACGAAGCGGACAATCCGTAGCGATCAAGGTTATCGACATTGAGAGCGCGGAGGATGAGGTCGAGGATATTATCCAAGAAATCGCCATTCTGTCAGAGCTCCAGTCGCCCTTCGTCACGAAATACCATGGCTCCTACGCGCGCGGTGCCGAGCTGTGGATCGTCATGGAATTCTGCTCCGGTGGGAGCTGTGCTGATTTGATGAAGCCGGGGTTGATGGGCGAGGACTACATTGCTATTATTGTGAGGGAGCTGCTGCTGGGGTTGGACTACTTGCACTCTGATAAGAAGCTGCACCGGGATATCAAAGGTGAGCTACATTCTGGTAACCATGGTGGAAAATAAGCAATGGACTGACGGATGCACAGCGGCCAATGTTCTCCTCACATCCAATGGGCAGGTAAAGCTGGCCGATTTCGGTGTTTCAGGGCAGCTGTCGGCAACCATGACCAAGAAGAACACCTTTGTTGGCACGCCCTTCTGGATGGCCCCGGAAGTCATCAAACAGTCGGGATACGATCACAAAGCCGACATCTGGTCGCTCGGAATCACAGCCTTGGAGCTCGCACACGGAGAGCCTCCCTACGCCGATATTCACCCCATGAAAGTCCTGTTCCTCATCCCCAAGAATGCCCCGCCACGGTTGGAAGGCAACTTCACCAAAGCATTCAAGGACTTTATCGAGCTATGTCTGCAGCGCGATCCCAAGGAGAGACCGACAGCAAAGGACCTTCTCCGACACCCGTTCATTCGCAAGGCCAAGAAGACAACATACCTGACCGAGTTAATTGAGCGGTACACACGGTGGGCGGCCACTCACAAGGGCGAGGAAGACAACGAATATGACGGCTACTACGACGGACCTCAGGCTTCTGTTGTGCCGCAGAAGGTGAACGAGGATATGTGGGACTTTGGGACCGTCAAGCTGGTCGGTGATAGAGGCGGAATCGTGAACCGGCCTGGTCTGAACCCGATGGATGACAACGCCACCAACGCCCGCGCGTCGCGGACAGGGGAAAACGGGGACGACTACGGCGAAAGGCGGCGTGAGGGTAGCCCCATCAAGAACAAGGACTTTGCTCTTCAGTCCAACGACACACTGAAAGCCGCCAACCAGGGCAATTCAAGACAGAGTAGCCCTCAGCGCAAGGCGATCCAGGGGCAGCAACGGGCAGCTTCACCAGCCAAGGTGCCTCTACCTCCAAGCCCACAGAAGCCGCAGACACGAGACAACACTCTCGAGACGCCCAAAGCGCACAAGAATCTGCCCATGGTCCCGAGCCCAGACTACGATCGAGAGCTGCAGGTACAGCTCCAGCGTGATATGGGCATGCTGAACTTGAATCTCGCCCCGACGTTACAAGCGGGCAAATCACAGACTCCGAAACCCGAGAAGCCTGCTCCCCCGCCGCATCAAGAGCCGCCACGGACGTCCAACTCACGCGCGCCTGCGATGAACTTGCCTGAAATCCCGCCGTTCAGGGGAACGCCGTCGGGGCAGCATCGCGCACCATCGCAGTCGGCATTGACGCCCCGAGCATCGCCCGCTCCCCAATCGGGATCAGTGGCACAGAAACCACTGCCGACCCCGGATGTCTCAGCCGCTCCGACTTCCTTCCCGACACCAGCTCCGGCCAACCCCAACGGGGAGCTGGACGCCCTCAACGATGTCATGTTTCCAGCGCTGGAGGAGGCACTGAAGCGTCGACAGATCCGGGTGCAGCAGCTGTGCAAGCCGGGCCAAGCACAAACGCCCGATCAGCAGCGCGCCGAGCAAGCGCACGAGCGGGTGCGCAAGTTGGTGTTCAAGCTAGCGCATGTATGCAAGGAGATTGACCACTACGATAAGGCTGAGCCCGTAGGTATGGGACGAGACGTGGGAAGTTTCCTGGAGGGGCTGCTGGAAGAGATTCTTGTGAGAGTCGAGCCGCTGGATGAGGAAGAGGTGCTGCAATGAGGAGGGCGTCTTGTTATAGGAGGCTTGGAACGAAGGGACATGTGGGAAAGGTTGACATAGAAGGGAATTAAACACAGCTCGCGAGGACAAATGGGCTAGGGAAAGGGGGGGTTTGCGGAGTTTAGGTTTTGCTGTACTAGAAACAATGACACACAAACTTGAATGTAAAGAAATGAGGCCGAGGAAATTTGCTACTCAGAAGCCCTGATGTATACGTGAGTAACAGTTGAGTAAATAAATAAATAAGTGAACGGCTTCCTTTGAGGGTCGAGTCTTGGCTGTCACGATGATCGGTAACGTTTCTCTTGGTGTTGAGTCTCGGCGCAAAGGGCGCAAAGGACGCTAACCCCAAACAGGCCTAGCGCCTCGCTGTTATCTCGGCTCAGTGCTCGCTTTCCGCTCGATGCTCCGAGGGCCAGCGCCGCAAAAAGCCGCGTTCTGCGAATGGGAAGGCTGGAGCTCGGCAATGGAAGGAAAAGAAGGAAGGAAGAAGCCCGCCCACATGCTCCTGCCTACCCAAAGTGCCACTGCCAGTGAACGAACAGAGACAACGGTTGGTGACATCGGCCCAATTCAAGCCAATCTGCGGTATTTGCTCCAAAACCACCCCGAAGCTCCAAAAAAAAAACCTAAATTTATTTTTTTTCTCTTGTCTTGTGTTGTTGCCGTGTCTTCTTCCCTCCGTGTACTTTTCTCCTCTTGAACCCTCCCATCCTTATCCCGATTTTATCAATTGCCTACGATGTTGTCGCGAGGATCGCTTAGGTCGGCGCAGGTACGTCCGCCCATTTCGGCTTTGTTTGCCCGTTCTTCTTTGATGGGCGGGGAGAGTGGTGACCGACCACCGACGGGATGGCTGGATGATCAACTCATAACAAAGCCATTGAACTCGATTATTTGAATATAGGAAACTGACAGTGTTTCTTCTCCAGGCCCTGCGCTGTGCTGCCGCCCAGCAGCCCATTGCTGCCCGGAGCTTCGCGACCGTCAACTCGGACATCTTCAAGCCCTCCAAGTTTGGCGGAAAGTACACGGTTACGCTGGTTCCCGGTGATGGTATCGGCGGGGAGGTCACAGAGGCTGTCAAGACCGTCTTCAAGGCCGACAATGTCCCCATTGAGTGGGAGCAGGTCGCCGTCTCCGGTATCGAGGACGCCGGCCGCACCGAGGCGGCTTTCCGTGAGAGCGTCGCCTCGCTGAAGCGCAACAAGCTCGGTCTCAAGGGTATTCTGCACACGCCCATTGACCGCTCTGGACACCAGAGTTTCAACGTTGCCCTTCGTCAGGAGCTCGACATCTACGCCAGCATCTCGCTTATCAAGAACATCCCCGGTTACTCTACCCGCCACCGCGACGTCGACCTGTGCATTATCCGTGAGAACACCGAGGGCGAGTACTCTGGCCTGGAGCACCAGAGCGTTCCTGGAGTCGTCGAGGCTCTCAAGATTATCACCCGCGCCAAGTCTGAGCGTATCGCCAAGTTCGCCTTCGCCTTTGCTCTCGCCAACGGCCGCTCCAAGGTTACCTGCATCCACAAGGCCAACATCATGAAGCTGGCCGACGGTCTGTTCCGCAGCACCTTCCACAACACCGCCAAGGACTACCCTACCCTCGAGACCAATGACATGATTGTCGACAACGCCTCTATGCAGGCTGTCTCCAAGCCTCAGCAGTTCGACGTCATGGTCATGCCTAACCTCTACGGTGGCATCCTGTCCAACATTGGTGCTGCCCTTGTTGGTGGCCCCGGTATCGTCCCTGGATGCAGCATGGGCCGTGATGTTGCCGTCTTCGAGCCCGGCTGCCGTCACGTCGGTCTTGACATCAAGGGCAAGGACCAGGCTAACCCTACTGCTATGCTTCTTTCTGGTACTATGCTGCTCCGCCACCTGGGTCTCGATGACCACGCCAACCGTATTTCCAAGGCCATCTACGCCGTCATCGCTGAGGGGTATGTTTCTTTTCTCTCTCTCTCTGTCTCTGAGTCTTAAGTGTAGTTGCTAACAAGTTCTATAGCCAGTCCCGCACCCGCGACATGGGCGGCGAGTCCACCACCGCCGAGTTCACCCGCGCCATCCTTGACAAGATGGAGACTGTCTAAATTACCTACACCACCTCCGATTTAAACCTTTTACCACACCTTTTCGACCTCCTTCTATAGCATGAGATTACTGGGGAAACAACGAAGAGTTGAACGCCGAAGCTTCGAACGATGGGCGTCAGTCGATGGGAGTCTGATCAACACATGATGGGTCAATGAGAATCACGGAGATGACCGGGGCGGAGGAGAAGAAGAAGAGCTGGTTTGGTTGTATGTTGTAGCAGCATTGCATCACAGAGGCACTTTTGAATGCGTATATGGCCTTTGTCCCTTTTGTCTTTTTTTTTTCTCCGACAATATACTATATATAGCTTTACGGGGTGTCCTTTTCGTTATCGTTTGTTGTGTGGTATCTTGTCGTGAAAGACTTGTGCTGGCTTGGGAGGCCAAGCCTAAAAAATCATAAATCATCAAATATGTACACTGTGGTGAAATATTAATCAACCACCCCCTTTGAGAGCATCGCATGGCTTCATCCTCATCCAACGTAAAAGTACCCCGAATCCAACGCACCGCCAAGGGTTTCCCTCTGAAGAGAATTCCAATTTGGTGGCCCATCACTGATATCTGCTGAGAGAGCTTGCATAGCTCCCTGTTGCGTCAGGCTCAACACGTACACTCGATCCGCATAGCGAACAATCGACGGCGCGCTCACAGCCTGTGTACCGAGATCCTGGAAGCCAGAGCTCCACGATGACCCGTCGTAGTGCTGCCTCTTCAGGCCGCCGTCCTCACCCAGCGCAACAACGTCGAGGGTATTGGAGGACAGGGACACGGCGGACGGCGCACCGACAATGGATCCGCCGAGTCTATGGAGCTCAGAGTAGGTGTTGCCATCACCGCGCCAGTTGAAAGTATACACCCGACCGTCATTCTGAACACCAAAGAAGTCAAAGCGCGATGCGCCTGACGATACGATGAGCGGCTCGCCCACAAAGTTGCCGCGGATGGTGTGCGGGCTCGACCAGCTTCCGCCGGAGAACTGAGCGTGGTGGACGCTGCCGTTGCGAGCGGAGTACCAGACTAGATGTGTCAATGAGTCGGCGCAGAGGACGGCTGGGGCGGATGCGGCGGGACCTAAGCTGGGCGATATCGTGTCCCAGGTGTCGTTGCCGGCTGTGTTCCAGGAGCCAAAGGAGACAGGGTCGACAATGTCATCATCATCATCGCCACCAAGATCGTCATCGTCGCCATCATCTTGCCGACGTGCGTTGTCGCTGCTCCGTCCGCTGGGTATCCAGTAGTTGTGGATGATGTTGCCAGAGTCAGCGTTCAGGGCGAAGAGTTCGATCCTGTCCACGGCTTGACGACATGCGCGGACGGGACTGCCTGCTCCTGTTCCTAGGGGCTGCCAGTCTGTCCAGGTGCCGTCTTCTTGGATCTTATGCCTGCCTACGACAGTGCCGTCGTCGTCGCCGCTCAGGGCGAAGACGTCCAGGCGTGGCTCGTCCTCGTTGGTGGTCAAGTCCCATTCGATAGAGATGGGCTGGGTGTCAATGGGATTGTCTTGGTATTGACCGAGGTCGAACCAGGAGCTAGATGACCATTCGTTGTCCTCGTTGATGAGGACGGCGACGTTGCCGTTGGATGTGCGGGCAAAGACATTGAGCAACTCTTCGTGGACGGATGGGCTCAACAGACTGGGACAGAGGTCCCCGTCGCAGGAGACATCATCTCCGTTGTTACCGCCGCCGCTGGGGAACTAATGTCAGCATTGCAGAAGAAAGATGAGGAAGAGGAAGAATCTCACCTTGGTGAACCCTGACGGCCTCCACCACCTCCATTCCCGCCGTTACCGCCGTTACTATTATCGTCACCGCCCCCTCCGCCTCGCCGTGTAAGTCCCACAGCCAAACCAATAATCAATACAAGCACAATCAACACCACCGCTGCCACAATCCCAATAATCTTCTTCCTCCGCCACCACGGCCTCCGACCGGCGGCCGTCCCGGCACCATCTGTCTGAGGACTATGCGCGTCACCATCACCCACGCCGGCCAACCCCAGCGCCTGAGGGAAACTCTTAGGGTCCTTGTTCACCTCCGTACGCGTAGACGCTGACAACGGAGATGGTTCGGAACCGGGGGCCACGGCCTGGGGCGAGCTGGCCGGGTCGGTGTTAACGACCGCCTGCGGATCGGCGCTGTAATAGCTGCTGTGGTGCTGGCTAGGGTTGTTGTTGTTGTACTGGTCGTAGGGGCCGTAGCCCGCGCTGACAAAGACCTTTTCGCCGTCATAGTCTGGGCGGTAGTGGGCAGGGTTGGCGATGTGTTCCGGGGATTGGGACTGGGCTACCTCTGGGGCGTCACTGTACAGCGGTGGCGGCGCCTGCTGTTGCGGCTGCAGCTCCGGATTGTGGTGGTGGTACTGGCCACTGTCTTGGTGGTGGTTAGAGGTGGTCATAGTGTTCGCTTGGTGCCGCGGGCTCGGGATGAGGGAGAGCGCATCCGAGTGGTTAGGAGGAAGCGTGGTGTGACCGTTGTGTGTGTGTGTGTGACTGACTGCTGTGGTGTAAGTCAGGAGGCGAAAGAGGCAATCCTCCGTAACAACGGATGCGTCGCAGGTGCGTCTCAGGGATGTATATGCCGACAATGACGATTCCTAGACAGATATACACGAGTATATAAGTTCAGGATAAGGTAAGCGGGAAAATGCAAGACCGAAAAAGTAAAGCGAGCGACCGGAGGCAAAAGCAGTTTCCTCAGAGTGTGGGATGTGATTGCAAAGGTTCAAGAGTTCAAGCAGATTGAGGAGGAGGGGGGGAATCGTCGACATCTTAGGTCTCCGGAAGTCTTTACAACCCGCTATCCGGTATTTACTAATTGCTAGTGGCATTAATCGATGAGATTGATCTAGTGGAAGCTGCGCCTTGCTCGTCCGAATGAACTGGCGCCATGGACGACACCCCAGACGGTGAAGCTAAGGTGGGCACCGAAAGCGCACCTTTTGATTGCTGTCTGCTAATAGCCGATTCTCCTCCCCGTGTTTAAATTCTGGAGGCCGATGGTGGATGGTGGCCCCATCCTAACAAGACCAGCGACTGGCGCCAAGAGCAGAGGAGATCCCTGTTCTTTGGGCCTCCGAGGGGGGGCAGACTAGACTGCTTTACGGGTAGAAGTGCGAAAAGGCAAAGCGGTTCAAGCTTAAATGGCGCTGAATGGATGACATGTTGGTGTGCAGCGAGGCGCAGTCTAAACTCTTATCTTGATTTGAGTGCTTTTTAGCGGGCCCCCCTTTACATCAACGTTGGGAAACGTGGTGGCTTGGAGAGGGGGATTGGATGGATGGGGAGGAGATTCTCGGCATTGGGGCTGAGGGTGCGTCAATTCGTAAGTGCTCCATCCGGGGATGCGATCGGTGTGAGCTCATGGTTTGTATAAATAGATTGGCCAAGCAATTGATTAAGCAATGGGCCAAGCAATTGGCCAAGTAAACAGCCAAGCAGCCTAGCAATTGGGGGGCAGTGGCGGGGAAGACTTGAGGAGTGATGTCTGTGACGGTTCACGGGGGAATAAACGCCTTGATGGCTGGGTCTTGATGAGTTTAGGTAAATCAGTCCACATTCTGGAAGCACCTTATGAGTGCTCGCTCCCCTTTCCCGCCTCAGCCCTCCGGTAGATAGCCGGTTGGTTCACAATATACGGACAATTAAGGCTGAACATATACTGTCTATGGAAGGGAAGGATTGTAAAAGAACATCAGTGTCCAAGCCGTGTACTTCTCAATCATGCATGAGCGATGAATAGACCCAATGTGGAAATATAGGCGCGGACGATATAACACCATGTTCATGGGAATTAGAAAGGGGGGCAACCTGCTGGGACATAGGGCAAAAGACATGAACCAGCAAGCTGTTGCGCGACAGGGCTTGCGCCGGTCGCACTTACATCAAGGGCCACAGACGGTAATGAAATGCCGATCTCTCGGAGAACGAGTTTTCCTCTTCCGTTTGTTCGATTCAACAGTCTTCTTCGTCCCATGTTTGCGCTCGTGTGGCCAGCCCCCGTGCCTCCCTGTCATGCCACGGCGCAATGGTCCACTTGACAACTCGCAGCCATGGCAAAACACCATAGAAAACTTCTTGACATTTGTGAGACTATCGACGCTCGAAGGAAAATGGTAATTAGGGGGAATATGTGCTGTAATAAGCAATGGGAACGAATATCAGGCGCGCTAAATGGTTCTTGTTACTTACTTGGCGCACGATATCATCGCCATCTGACAGAATCCACCATGCTGCGGACGGAAGCCATCGCGACGGGAAGCCGGAACAGACCAGCAGAACAAAGGGTAAACAGGACCCCTACTCGGAAGACGAAGGGACTCTGAAGACCGCTTACATAAATCGTCACCCGCATATTGATGCAATCGCGGCACAAACCCGTGACGCGCTAGGAGAAGCAGAGGAAACAATAATCCCTACGCGGAAGAGGCATTGAGCTCATCGTCCGCTTACCTAAAGTATTTTGCAAGGGTGAGGCAAAAACACGGTTTCGTGGACGGAAACATGCAATTGATATATACGAGTAAAAAAGATGCGATTTCATCACCACCGTAGAGCTGTAACTGGGCAGCTTGCATGGGGCTCCCCCATGAGTCTAGCCCGACCTCTTAATCTGAGGCAGCTCAAGCTGCAGGTCTGGTGTCAGGCCCGGGATATTCTCCGTAAAGAAGCTTAATTCGTACTGATGGTGCCGATCTCTCGAGGGGGACCCCTGATCGGCGGGATGATGTATCACAACCGCTCCTATTCGACAGACTAGAGAATAGGGTTGACTTGGCTATTTCGGAGGTGCAGAAATGATGAGATGAAGACTTTAGAGTTGATTGAGATTAATGAGCTCTTCTCGCGGCGCTGGATAAGCTCGTCGAGTCGACTTTCCGGCCGTGTAAGCGGGTGGCACCGAGATACCCGTGCCGTTGCACCCGGCGAATCCCTGCAGCAGGTGAAACTGGGTCTCATACCCAGCATCTAATAATCAGCATCTAATAAAAACTTCTGATACAGTCTACGTGCCGCCAAAACCCCAGATTGCCATCATTCACTACCGGCATGCCAAGTCGAGAGATTCATCGGGGCCCTGACGTTTCCAAGCGCTTCATCTCGAATTGACGTTCACGCAGAACTATCTCGCCCCCCCTTGTCAGGTATAGCCTGCCAACGACCGATGCTCATGCTCCACTTCGAGGCACCCTCTATCTGTTTGATCTTCTCGAGCTTAGGAGAAGTATGGGTTTGGGGCGCAGTGTAGGGGGGGGGGGGAGAAGAAGCTGGGACGACTTGTTCCCTCCGAAGAGAGAGGGTGCCACTGATCTGGGTTCCACTGTTCTTCGATTCTAATTGATATACATATTGGCCGCCCTATCCTAGAACCAAACATCGATTATCAGTCTCTTTTTTTGTTTTCTGCCTTTTCACTTCTTTTGGATCGAGGATCAGGGGATGTTTATCATTTCTTTTTGTCAAGTCTTTTCTTTCTGTTAAGGCTGCTGGTCTGCCAATTTTTTTCCTTTCGTCGTCTTTTGATAGATTGGCAGGTTGACCCTCGCCGAGGTTTTTCTTTGTACACATTCCCTTCTATCTTTCGCGTAAAGGCTGTGCCCTTGCGAGAAAGTTTCTATTTCTCTTATTCGGTTCACTCCTTTTGACCGATACTTTCCTTTGAAAAACGAATTTTTCTTTCTTTTCCGTCTTCGTTTTTGAACAGCAAAGATGTCCGAACCGGTGTATGACGTGCCTCTGCACGCCGGAGCCATCTGTAAGTTGCGATCCGACTCATCGACATCAAAAGGGTAGCTCGACTAATCCTTACGTTCCCATATAGTCATGGTTCTCGGAGCATCCATCATTGGTTGCGCCTTTCCTGTCGCCGCGAAGAAGATAAAGTGGCTCAAGATGCCCGAGAAGGTTTTCTTTGCTTGCAAGCATTTCGGTACAGGAGTACTGGTTGCTACGGCATTCGTACACGTGTGTAGAACTTGGGACAGCCTTCAAAGAGGAATCTTAGCTGACAATGCTTTTTATTAGTTGATACCGACGGCATTCGAAAACCTGAGCGACGATACTCTTCCCGCACTCTTTACCGAGATCTACCCTGCCATGCCCGGAGCCATCATGATGGTGTCCATGTTCTCCCTCTTCGTCATCGAGATGTGGTTGAACTCAAAGACCGGAGGACATTCGCATGGCGGTGCGACAGGCCAACTCGAGAGCGCGCCGCCCATGCCCGCGCACATGCAGCAGCAGATGAACAACTTGCACAACATGTACCAGCCCGAGCGACCGCGCCGACCCAGCACCGACTCCGATATGACGCTGCCCGTCGGCATGGCCCTTTCCGACAACGAGAAGCCGTACAAGCAGGGCCAGCACCAGCGCACCAAGAGCGAGGAGGCCGAGTTCGAGGCCAACTTCCTCAAGGTCAGCGCCGTGGCCGACCAGCCCATGCCGGCCTGGTTCGTCGTCTTCTACGAGCAGTACATCCGCGAGCGCATGGAGATGACCAAGATGATCAAGGAGGCTGGTGTCAAGGACAGGAACTACAACGTCTCCAAGTCTGCCCCCAACGTGAACGTGAGCGAGTCCCACTTCGACGAGGAGGGCCAGACGGTCGACCCGATGTTGCTCAAGAAGATGAACCTCAACATCTCCCTCCTTGAGGGCGGTATCCTCTTCCACTCCATCTTTGTCGGTATCACCGTGTCTCTCACCAACGAGGGCTTCATCGTTCTGCTTGTCGCCATTCTGTTCCACCAGATGTTCGAGGGTATTGGTCTCGGATCCCGAATTGCGGCCGTGCCGTACCCCAAGTCTAGCATCCGCCCGTGGGTGTTGGTCTGCGCTTTCGGAACGACTGCCCCCATTGGTATGGCCATCGGTCTTCTGGCACGAGACACGTACGACGAGGAGAGCGCCTACGGCTTGATCATCAACGGTGCTTTCAACGCCTTGTAAGTCAATGACGGTAATGATGAATGTGAAGGGGGGACTATTTGCTAACAAACACTGAACAGCTCTTCTGGTCTGTTGATCTACGCCGCGCTGGTCGATTTGCTCGCCGAAGACTTCCTCTCGGAGGAGTCGCAACGCGTACTCACTGGAAAAGTCCGTGTTGAGGCTTTCATCTGGGTACTGTTTGGAGGTAAGATTCCACCAACCATCCGAAAAACTATCAAACAATCCGTGCTGACGTGAACCTCACAGCCGTCGCCATGTCGGTCATTGGTGCATTCGCCTAGTCGATTCTAGGCTACGGGGAGAAGAAAAATTTAAAAAAGATTTTTTTGCTAGACGGGCCCCCGGGGGGGTTAATTGTGAATATTACATCCATGAGTAACATTATGAGAATAGGATCTTCGACTAGACAGTCATTACAGCGAATGAGACGAAACATTTACGGAAAGAAACGCGCGGACTCTCGACAAGATTACCTGTATGTACATGTACAGTAGTCCTACACCTACCTATCAAGGTGTGAAAATGGGCCCCCTCTGGCCCCTCTCAAGCAGCATACACCTCCTGAATCTTGCCCGTTGTGACGTCGTAGATGTAACCCGTGATCGGAACGTCGAGCACGAGTGGATGTTTCTTGAGGAACTGCATGTCGTCGCGTACGCTCTGCTCGATGTTCTTGGGGTCGAAGGGGAGGAAGGCGATGTGGTCTGCCGTTTCGCCGAGCTTGACGCGGATCTCGGACTTGAGGTGTTCATCGGTGAAATGAGTGTACCCGCAGTCAGTCTGGCCCTTTTTGTAAGCGATGATGGCAAAGGCTAGGCTCCTAACTCAGGATCTTACATGATGTATGATGATAATCTCTCGCGTCTCTAGTAGCTGCTGCGAAGGGATGATGGAGCGCAGAGCATCCGCGGCGCGACCGCCGCCGTTGCGAATGACGTGCGCGTCGCCCATCTCAAGGCCGAGGATCTGCTCCGGAATCACTCTGGAGTCCATGCAAGATATCACGAGGAAGTGTCTATGAACTGATGAGTACTGTATTTAAGCCACCCGGGTACCAGTTCGCCGTCTCACCTCTGAGGTACGACAGGGAGAAGCCCTTTGTCAAATTCAGAAGCGTACTTCTCGTTGGCTTCTTCGACTTGCGCGGCGACGGAATGAACCATGGTGGCGATGTTGGATTCAGAGTATCAAAGAACGGGTAGAATATACGGATATCTACGTGGAAGACTTTAATCGAAAGCGATTCTTGGAATTAGAACAGTTTAGGTAAAGAATTAGTATGCGTCATGAGTCTGTGGTTTATTGGAGGCGACATGCTGTACGTCTTCATGGCGTCAACACTCCATCATGAACGGCGGACGCTAGGATTCCATCAAATTTAAAGCCAAGCCTAAAGTAACATAGCACGCGGGATGTTTTCACCTAGACAAAGACCACACTTGCGACGATTCCTGCTTGATTGTTAGTTCCGACTTCAGGCTATGGCGCTTTTTCTTTCTGTACGCCACGAGCTATCAGCAGTTCGCGATAGTATGACAGGTAGGATGCTCCCTCGCCCGACTACATGTTAGGAACATCGAACTAGCGCTCGCGCAGTAATAACGAAAGGCGTTCAATATTCTAACTTTAGATCTATTAACTCCAATATCTCCTTTTATTTAGAGTATGGGGGGCAAACTCACTGCGTGTGCTATGTGAATCAGAATCTTGCCAGTATGGATCTAGCTTGTGTTACATTTGCTTCATCTTTCAATTATCTTAAAAGCGTCAAACACATCCGAGTAGTCCTTTCCGTCTTCTGGATCGTACTTGCCGACCTTATAGTTGTTGCTCATAACTTGCCTTGCCTTTCGCTGCCTCAATTCTTCCACCACTTTCAGAGTCCTCGTTCTCTTTCGTAGTTTTGTTTGCTCTTCGCCTTCATCTTCATAGCTCGAGTCGCTTTCAGCTTCTAGGTCAAGCACCTCAATTTCACCTGTACTGTCGCCATCCTCATGACCCTCCGGGTATCTATGAGGAGCCCCCATCCCAACCGCGCATAATTCGTCATTCCAACTTTTGCGAATATAACTCCCCACATTCTCTTCAGGATATGCTCCGACAATGTGGACGTAAGGACTATCAATAACATTCCAGAAGTCGGCCACAAAGGCTTCCACCGAAAGATCCCAGGAAAAATACCAATCTTTTGGCTCCGGCCCGTATGTGAAGTCTTCAAGCTTCCAGACCATCGCCCAAGGGCTTACGGCGCAATTCATGTAGTGGTCTTCGGGCGGACGCCAGTTCCCTATGTTTCCCGTGAAGATATGCTTTTCCAATGCACCGTATTCATTTAGGTCAATTCCAGATACACTTAAATCCTCAAGCCAGTCTGCTAAAGCTCGTTCCACATTGCGCCTCCAAGAGGTGAAATCTCCACAATAAGATCCTGGTAAACAGTTTACCGGAAAGAAGTAAGGCAATCCGATGATTTCCAATAGGGGGGTTGTAATGGTCGGAAGTCCCATGCAATCGCAAGTCCAAAGACGCTCTGTGACCCAAAATGTTGGTGGAAATAGATGAAAACGGGTTGTAAATGGTATGAATGCTCGTGCAAGCTTTCGCCAACTTTGCTGGGCTTTGATTGAAACAGATGATGAGGGATTGGTTATTCTGTAATTCCAAGCTATTATCACGATAATTGGAATCCCGATTTCGTCCCCTTTCAAAATATCAAGGACGGATAATTTTCCATCTTTCCATAGCATATATCTGAAAGCGTCGGGGTTTGTCTCAAAGTAGGCAGAAGGGCCTCTCCCACGGCAAAAGGAGAAGAACTGTAGTCTCTCAAGCAACTCGGACTTGTAATGCTCTGGTCGAAGATGATGCAGTGTGAGTCTGACGGCTTCAGGGTTGCAGGAGTACGCAGACCGCACTAAAATATATATTGGACCTGTAGTGGCTCTTGGGTAACCGTGGATCGACGACCACAAGTCAGAGAACTCATCGTAAGCTCCATGATTGAGAGCCAGCTGATGTATGTTAGACCAATCGGAATCACCCAGGTATTGAAACGGCCATCCAGCGTTGGCAAACGGGTCGAAGAGCGCTGCGAAATCCAAGCCCCAGCTGATCATTACAGAGACCGAGCTGTAGCGTCGCCTTGAATAAGCATGCTTGATTTTGTATTAGTTAAGTGGGAAAAACTCTTTTCGACCTTGACGTACGCTCAGAAGTGTATGACCAAGGTCGTTTCTGTCGAAAGGCGATGCAAGCCCCTTATCGAAGAGGTCTAGCAACCCATCAATATCTCCTTCCGCAGCAAGCTGAAATACAGGTGCATCCTGCGCTACAATCGAGTATGATCTCAGATGAGACTTCCAACCGACAAAACTATTTGATAGTAAATAGTCCCACGCTTTCGTAGAAAGCCAGCTTGGGGGCCGGATTTGAATGTACCGCTGTGGGCGTCTTGTATGAACTTGGTTGTTTTTATCTCGTAAATTTTCGGGCTCTAATTTTATTGTCCCTGTGTAAATCCAGCCGAGAACAGAAGAGCCGACCCAAGGGATGACGGAGTCGGATCTATCAAAAACACCGCAGGTGCTATGGTCTTCAAATGATCTCTGAATCTCGCTCGAATGGTGCTGTTGATTTGCTGATGGCGCCTCAAGCAAAGGCTTCCCCTTTCGACAACTTGACTCAATCGTGTTGCAAGCCGACTCCAGTCGCGAGAGCATGAGGTGATTCTGTTGCTTAGTTATAGCGCTGCATGAGGCTGTCAGTCTCACATCTGTCGACTAACACTTACATCATGACTGTACCTACATCAAGTACGTCTCGTGTACTAAAGAAAGCATCCGAACAATCTTGGAAAGCCGCCCCTCAATTTTCAACCAAAAGTCTCTTCTGAGAGATATTTTCACTTGCAATGCACCTCTTTTCAGCCTTCTCCCCTGCCCAAGCTCTGAGGATAGGTCGTTGATCAAGATGGTCAGGTCATCGAGCGCTACCTGGCACCATCGTCTGATATGTTCTCCGGCGCTGTGGGTGCAAAGAGCATGAGATTCAGCGTCTACCTCAGCTAGCAAAGCGGCAAGGTGATGGATCTCATCCAGGACATTGCTGGTAATTTTCGGGACATCTCTGACGTCTTCCCAGAGCTGCTGGAGGGTAATCAGCTTAGATGAGATTTGCAAGATGGAGAATCCACCGGCGACAACTCCAAAAGCCTCAGCCATGGTCTGAACCCCTGGAATCAGAGGGAGTCCGTGATGAAGCAAGAAACATTGGAGTATCTAGCACCTGGAGGCACAGCGCAGCCAAAAGAATCCAGAAGAGTGGCTGTGAATTTAGCCGCCGTGGTTCGCGAGTCTGCCTTGTGACCTCACGCGGCATTGGGATATGCAACCAATAGGTAGCACTGATCTCGATACAAAAGTACAAAGACATTTAGTCAGCTACGCAGTTTCGAAACCACCTAGTCTTTTCAAATATAATCATGTCTGTAGCATGAGACTAAAAGACTTGAAGTATGTCTAACTCCTACCGAAGACATTTTGGTCACATAATGGAGACTTATGATTCAGACAGAAAAGACTGTCTGATCTTATACCAGTGATTGAATAGATGTGTACATATAGATTGATCGGCCGAATGTAAACATAGCTGCCTGTGATGCGTGAGTGAGCTTGTGTGATTGACGAATCCTTTCCACTTCTTACCATGAACCAACTCCGACAATGGATATTGGTTGTCTTTTTTCTTACATTGGCCGAGGATATGATTCAACTCAGCGCCTACAAGCATAAGCTTTGAGTTCCGTCTTTCGACTAAGAGGAAGGTGCGCAAAAAAAGGGCAAAAAGACAGAGAAAAAAAAAAAAAAAAAAAAAAAAAACAGAGAAGAAAAACCCCAGAAAGTAAGCCAGCTGAGTTGAATCATATCCTTGGCCAATGTGAAGAGAAAAGACGGGTATAGGGTAGTAGTGGGATATACATCTGCGAGTCGAGATAGAAAATGAGTCAAGTTGGACCAGGGCAGACTACCCCGCGGTACGTACCTATACTTTTTTTTGGCGGGGTCCTGAGTCGCTTTCATTCTTTTGTGAGTCGCATTTTGGGCATTGGGTGGCAGTATTTTGTCACTGGGAATTTTTCCATCCAACTCGTGGTGACTCAATCGATCAGCGATATCGCCTGATTGCGACTGTTTTGTATTTTATCGCGTGTCCTCATCTGCTCGGATTTCGCAACAGCTTTCTCACCAGGCACCACCTACCCTTGATTGGCACCCAGAAAGCGACTCACCATCATGGCGGACAACCAACAACCCTCCGCCGGCGACCAGGCCGCCGAGGCCGTGGGCAAGCTGCACCTCGATGAGGTTACGGGCGAGATGATATCCAAGACTGAGCTCAAGAAGCGCCAGAAGACTCGCGAGAGGGAGGCGGCCAAGAAGGAGAAGCAGGCTGCCAAGGGTCCTGCCCCTCAGTCCAAGAAGAGCGCTGAGGCGCAGGAGAAGGATCTCACGCCCAACCAGGTACCATCGCAATACTACATTACAATATGCTTATATGATTGCTGATGAGAAGACCAGTACTTCGAGATCCGATCGCGAACCGTCAACGACCTACACGCCAAGGGCAAGGCCTACCCCCACAAGGTTCGTTCGAAATATCTCCAATCTTGCGACAAGCCATGCCTCTGACTCGAATCCCTAGTTCAATGTCGACTACGATATCCGAAAGTTCGCCGACGAATTTGCCCACCTCAAGAATGGCGACATGGATAAGTCCAGGCCGATTCAACTCGCTGGACGTATCTTTGTGCGACGCTCCGCTGGTAGCAAGCTATTCTTCTACGATATCCGATCCGATGTTCGTACCACCCCGGGTTGGACGTGCTACAAATACTGACACAACTCAGGGCGCTCGACTTCAAATCCTAGCCCAGGCGGACAATGCTGACCCCGAAGGCCCGAGCTTCGAGGAGCAGCACGTTAACCTTCGCCGTGGTGATGTTATTGGTAGGAGTGAGACAGAAACATGGGAGAAAGCCAGTGACTGATTTTTGCAGGCATCCGTGGGTACCCTACTCGCACCAACCCCCAGAAGAAGCAAGGCGAGGGCGACCAGTCGGGTGAGCTGTCCCTGGCTGCGGTTGAAGTTATCCTTCTGTCTCCTTGCTTGCACATGGTACGTATGCCTGGAGAAACGGCCGGAAACAAAAGACTGAGACTCGTTGATAGATCCCCGACGACCACTATGGCTTCAAGAACTCCGAGCAGCGTTTCCGTCAGCGATATCTGGATCTCATGGTCAACGATAAGGCCCGCAACATCCTCGTTACCCGCGCCAAGGTCGACACTTTCATGCGCCGCTGGTTCGACGACCGCGATTTCGTCGCCGTGCAGACCCCTATGTTGAACACAATTGCTGGAGGTGCGACGGCCAAGCCTTTCACGACACACCACAATGACCTGGATATGGACATGTATTTGCGTGTTGCTCCTGAGCTTTACCTCAAGATGTTGGTAGTCGGAGGTCTTAACCGTGTGTACGAGATTGGCCGACAGTTCAGAAACGAGGGCATGGATCTTACTCACAACCCTGGTATGTAAAGCGACATAATAAAAAGGGAGAAATATGCTAACCCGATACAGAATTTACAACTCTGGAGTTCTATATGGCCTATGCTGATATGTACGACCTCATGGGTATGGCAGAGGAGCTGGTGGCTGGCATGGTCAAGCACATCCATGGCAGCTACCAGACTGTCTACCACACCTCCAAGGGTGAGGAGATCAATATCAACTGGGAGGCTCCTTGGAAGCGCATTGACATGATCCCCGCTCTGGAGGAGTGCACTGGCGAGAAGTTCCCTGCTGCCGAGCAGCTTCACACCGATGAGGCTGGAGAGTTCCTCAAGGGCGTTCTCAAGAAGACCGGTGTTGAGTGCAACCCTCCTCTGACCAACGCTCGTATGCTTGACGCCCTGGTCGGCGAGTACCTTGAGAGCCAAGCGGTAAGATGACGAAGTTCAGACCATTCATTACATGGCAAAGTCCTAACGTGGAGGTACACAGATCAACCCTACCTTTATCTACGGCCATCCCATGATGATGTCGCCTCTCGCCAAGTCGTCTCGCGTGACCCCCGGTCTTTGCGAGCGCTTCGAGGTCTTTGTTTCCACCAAGGAAATCATCAACGCGTAAGATTCCTCAGTCATTCATATGAAGCATTCGCTAATGATCGCAGCTATACCGAGTTAAACGTTGCTTCTGAGCAGCGCCTTCGTTTCGAGGAGCAGGCCCGCCAGAAGGACCAGGGTGACGACGAAGCCCAACTTGTCGACGAGACCTTCTGCCGTTCTCTCGAGCACGGTCTTCCTCCTACCGGTGGTTTCGGTATGGGTATCGACCGCATGATTATGTTCTTGACCGATAACTGGAGCATCCGTGAGGTGCTGGCCTTCCCTACAATGAAGCCTGAACAACAAGACTAGACGGCGAAACAGAGAACAAAGAGAAAGAAAAGACTAAAATAAAAATGTTCACATAGATCTGGAGACATGAGGAGCTCAGATATGCTGAATAAAGATCTAACTGTTATTGCAATCGGATGAAACCGAGTAACAACAACCTCGGGGAGGGAACGTCGGACGGCGTGTCTCAGTTGCAAGGCTGTGAATTGATCAAGATCAAGTCATGAAAGGGTATCTATTGAAAATTGGCTCTACTATATACGAATTGGGAAGCCAACCAAAACGCCATGCAATGCTCACCATCTGCTCCCCCGCGACAACTCGCGTGAGGTCCGTCTCATATCTTAGAACGTTGGTCCACGCTTGCGTCCCGTATACTTTGACGTAGCCTTGACAACCCTACCCTTGCGCTCCATCTGCTCTTTCTTCTTCACAATCCACGCCTTGCTCCCCTTCTTCATGCCTCCCGTGGCCTGGGCTTTCGCCTTCTTTCGCGGGTCCATAACATCAACGCCATCCATGCCATCCACCACGCCGGTGATGTCGCCGCTTTGTGATCCACCGACAGTGAGTACGAGGTACAGCTTCACGTTCTTAGTCCCTGGGTCATCTTCGAGAAGACCGGCACCGAACCCAGCTTTTACTGCTGCCTCGGTGATCATCTTCTTCTGCTGGTCATTCTTGGGGTAGAACTGACACACAGCCCTCCCACCACGACGCAGCGAAGCGTACAGTCCGTTGAAGAAGCGCGACAACCTCCCCGCAGGACTTGTCTCACTATTCTCGGCGCTGCAAAGCCACTGAATCGCAGAGATACTAATCGCCGCATCGAAACTCCCCGCACGGAAAGGCACGCCCTGGCCAATATCCGCCAACATCAAATCCCCCTCGACATCCCGCTGTAGAGCAATGTCCAGCATAGAAGGGGAGACGTCCATGCCGATCCAAGTGTGAGGGCCGCCTTCTTCCGGGTCCAGGTCGGAGAGGATCTCGCCGGAGAGGCCGCTGCCGCAGCCGACGTCGAGGATGAGGGAAGGGTGGGGGAGGTCGAGGAGTTCGAGGGCGCGACGGGTCATGGAGGCTTGGACGTTTTTGATGCGGGAGTTGGTGGTGTATTTGCGCGCTTCGGAGTCATCGTAGTAGACGTCGGCGGCACTGTTTCCATGTACATTAGTTAGAGGGGCATTGGATGAAGATTGGTGGTGATGGTGGGGTAAACGTACAGGCTGTCCTCAGGGCGCGACATTGTGCAGGATGCGAAAGAAAAAGTCGGATAAAGATTGATCGTGTCTAGTAGATGTCAAAAGGCCGAAGGCGTGTACAGAAACTACTCGAGGCGGCGCATAGCTTGCGTCTGGTTGGGTCTCGGCGGTCAAGCTGGAGATGGCGATGGTGGGAAGGACCTTTTTTTTTTTTTGTGGCTTATCGATAAGAACCCTTCGACACCTGTGTGGGGGAAGAGGGACGAGCAACCTCGAGCGAACCACTGATGGTGCATGTAATGCTTATACAAATATTCTACTAGTATCACGCTTAGATAAGGCTATATAAGAGCCTGATTCTTCATAGCCAATATCGCATTGTGGACCTATAGTCGGATTAGAGATATAATAATAATAATAACAACAGAATCTGCAGCATTATGGACATATATCTTGCACTTTTTAGGGCTAACCTCCTAGGAGTTATTATTTAATTCTATATCCTTTAATGAAAAGCCTCGTACGGGGATCTTCATCACAATTTGAAATTCCCCTCTCAAAAAGGATAGCTGTATTTCAGAGGGAGTTGGTCAGTACACCAGGTAGTCCTTTCATCATTCGCCCATCATTCAATCTATGCTTCAAACCGGAAGCTACGAACTTCTACCCTTTGTCTACGAATGATCTGCGTTTTTGGGTGTGCCATCGGGTGTACCAAGCCGGACCTACTTAATTCTACCGGAGAGATCAAAGAGTATAGGGAGAATTCAGATGGAGGCCCTGAGGTGGTTGATAGAATGATGCGAAGGATAGAGACATAGTTGTCCCCGTATGCATTGTCAATTTCATGTCTCATTCCAGCCAGCCATATATTCCCAATTCCGGTAGACAAGTTCATGGCTGCATGAAGTTTGCCATCACACAGTTGCATCAACTGCACGTCTGACAGACTTATGATCAAAGCTATTTTTGAGGTACTGTACGTGTCTGCTACGCATAGATTTTGTTTTAGTTAGCATATCATTCCCCGACGTGGCTATATGGGGCCATTGCTGCGCGCATGCATCTAGCTATTCGTTATTCTATTGACTTGACCCTTGAAGTGCTTGCCACAAGACCTAAATTTCAATTTCTGAGTGAACCGACAATCCATAGATCTTGTTTCAGCACGCATATTTCTTCCCCAAGTAGCCGTATCTGATTGTGACGAATATTGGCTGCATTGTTCTATAGAATCAGCCCAAGTAGAGGAGGCATCAATAGATGATCTGGGAACTTGAGATAACAACCTGGGGTCAAAATCAGCCCCAGTTGGATTCTTGTCCAGGGCACCAGTTCTCTTCCCATCGTTCGGATCCTACGAATTCACGGCAGGCTCACCTGAATAGTGACCTCGTCGGGATGATCTTTATGACTGGGGTTCGATCTGCCTGTACTTCCATCCTCTAATCTCTATCACCTCCATCCATGGCCTTTCCGCCTCCCTCCATTTACCAGCCGAGACCCACCACATTGTCTATTTTGCCTGCATAGTTGGCCTGTAACTTTCTTGATTTCGAATAGTCATATTCGCTTCAGCACATCGGCGTCTCCGCGCCGATCTTGACTGTAATGATATCAATACATCGTTACTATCTTATTGAGAACCCAAACCTTCAACATAGTGAACAGTAGATACCATGAATCTGCTTCACGAATCTTTCTGCGACTGGCTACCTTGAGAGAGACTGATATCATTGACCGTGAAAATAGTGTCGCCTCTTGAAGTTGAACAGGCAAGAACGAGGCAAACTACTTTGCCGGTAGCATGGGACAATAGGTTGCCTTTTGCCGCTTGTAGTGTGATGTAGGGGTACACAACTTAGTCCTTTCTACAAGGTGAGAGGGTCCTCGAGATGTCCGTTTGCGATTGGATGATACAATGTCAACCCGGGACACGGCACGGAAGCAGCCACATGTGTGGGGTTGGAACGACTATCGGATGAGGTACGGGAGGGGCTTCCGATATGAGAAAGTATGCTCCAATCCTTGGTTGTTTCTTTGAGCACTGCGTCATACGACCTACGGCTGAGATGCAAGTTCATTGACAGCTTCAAGATATACACTAGGCTAACCATACAAAATGCTCCGATCCAGATGGAAGCTCACTAAAAACGGCTGAGCCATTTGCAGGTGACTGATAAACTTGACCTGTCTTTAACTCCTGCAAGCCAATTGCAACATGAAGTCGAGTTTCACCTCATTTTGCATGTCTTCTGATCTTTCATGTTTTCGTAACAAGTCATCCGGGGCAGACTATTTGAATAGTGAGTTATTCAAAAGGTCCTGGGGTGCGTGGCCATAGACTACTTTGAAGCCCGCACTAGGCCGCGCCGACATGTAAGACACGCATCTCAGCTAGCTAGCCATGCTAATCACTCCCACATCAATCCGACGGCTTATTGCCTGAAAGGTCAGAGTACGCCACCTGCATAAGCCGCCTTGCATAGGTTGGCTAAAGCAAGTACAACGGTGACGCGTGTCTCAGGATTGTCTACTGTGCGCATACCTCTTGGACAATACAATTATTTTCAAGAGTCTGGATGAAACAAGAGGTCTTCGGAATTATCACACAGATCATCGTTATCTTAGAGAGAACGCATGGAATTGCGCTGAGTTTACCCCTAGATAGACAAATCATAGTTAATATCAAGGTTTATACTTTGGTTGATGAGAAGTGTACTTGCTTGATAGTATCCTGTAGCTAACTTATGATCTTACATAGGCTATTTGCTTTCCTTATTTATGAAGCAGAAGGATAAGTTCCCATACTTACACATGCATAGTCTCAAAGCATCGGTCTACAATCATTGAACGACAACGTATTTATGTAAAAACAGAGCACTGTGCTCAACAACGTTCGATATGCAGTACAGGCGCATCATTTTATGAATTGACTTGAAATCTGGGTCAAAGCGAGAGCCGGTATCCAAGTATTTAATCTCCGTTGCTCGCTAGAGCTCAATGGGTAAGATCAAAGTAAAGATCAAAGTAAAATACCAGCTGCTTTATTCCAATCCCTTCTTCCTCAAGACTTTGACACTCTGTATTTGACAATGGGTGATAACACTACTCCCATCGAGGCTATCTTTCAGAAAAGCAATGCATTCGACATCACGGATGAAAGCAGTCGTCGTGAGATGCTGCAAGCGGCAAGACAAACTGACGGTAATCTCTATGATGATATCCTTAAGCGATATCATCCCAGCCAGCAGGAATTACTCCGCAAGTTTGTTGATGGGCAGTCCCTGAATCATCTAGCAAAGGAAACACCATGCACAATTCCCACGGCAGTTGCTTATCAGCAGACCCGCGATATTCTAGATGGGGCCGAGAAGACCACTTTATCTCTTTCTGCCCCAGATGCAAGTTTGGAAGACAAAAAAACCGTTCTGCCTATCACAAATGATGATAAAAAGAAAGAACCTGTTTTGGTAAGTTGACGATTTAAGCTATCAGGCCGCGGTTATTTACTCACCGACATACAGGCTTACTTGGACACTACCTTTTCAAACTGGGGTAAAACCGTGCTCAATGCTCCACTATACACTTGCGTGCCCGAAACCGTATACGGTGTTCAGGACGTCGTTCGATACGCCAAAGCCAATGGCTACGGTGTTCGGGTGGCTGGGTATCGTATGTGACTCCTTTATGCCCACAATACCACCTATACCTTGCTAATTTTGAAAGGTCACTCGTGGTCCGCTATCTTTGGACGCGAACGCAGAGGGTCAAAGAGGTTTATACTTATATCTACTCTGAATCTCGACCGAGCGATTCTTGGCGCGAATGCTAACAAAGAAGCCCAAGGAGAGTACCATAATTGGACAGTGGAGCTTAACAAAATCAAAAAGAAGGAAGAACTTCCAGGCGGGGGTTGTCTTGTTAGCGTTGGGTGTGCTACCACTAATGAGGACCTCAGGAAGTGGTGTGTCGATAACAACCTGTATACGCTACCTTTGAACGTGATTATGGTGGAGATTACCTTCGGTGGAAGCAATGCTCCGATTTGGTTTGTGTTTCCAGCCACATCCAACTATGACTCTGTGCAGAAAGCTAACTAATGTCTAGCCATGGTGCCGGGTACAAGACGAAGACTCTCAGCGATTTAGTCGACGAGATCGAGTATGTCGATGCAAACGCGAAAGTCCAGGTCATTACCAGTAAAGACAAGGACTTCCTCTCAGCTGCTAGCGGCTGCTTCGGCCTACTCGGCGTCGTCACTCGGTTGACCCTCAGACTCGATAAGATGACGATAGCGAGTATGAAGCCTCAGAAACTCCCCGTTGTGCAGGCTATTCCACCCCCTGCAGATATGATCAGTGATCTCCCGGATGATCTCAAGAAATCATATAACAGCTATGAACCTGAGCAGATTAAAGGATTTGTCGAAGAATTCGAACGACGTGCTCTCAAAGATTATTATGCCGAATGGTTTTGGTTCCCTTTCCACGATCAGATGTGGATCAACACATGGTCTCTGGCTGGTTCTGGAGTAAAACCCGATGACTATCCATCGAAAGATGAGATAGCTATCCAAATTACTAACACTTTCGCGCTTGAGATGTTCCAAGAGATGTATCGGCAATCAAGAAAGAAAGAGCCACAAGATGCTACCCTAGCACTATGTATGTCAAAACCCGCCGACCAAGCTTCATTCTAGCCCCTCTCCCGCCATTGTCTTATAGCGAGTGCATATACACAGAACCTTGCAGCTAATGAGACAATAGCGAAGTTTGCTATGGACTCTCTGCCACCTGGAGGAGACGGTAAACATAAAGTTATCAACACACACCTTCCGAATGCCCTTCACTTTCAGCGCGGTATTCAGAACGCGCGAGTTCGGGATGTTGAGGTTGAAATTCCTGTAAGATGATAGAGTGCAAAGACCTATTCGCACTAGCTCTCCTATGATCCCAAAATTTCTGGGATAATTACTTACCGATGTTTTACAGATTCCTAATGATGGCAAATTGGACATTGTCCGAAAGGCATGGTGGCAAGCAATCCTTCTCGTCTATGAGAACAAGTCTACATGCCCAATGCGAATGCCGCTTGAAATGCGGATTACGGGAGATAGCAATGTATTAATGGCACCGCAACGCGGTAACAGCCATGGAACTTGCGCCATCGAGGTGCTGACTCCTCAATTCATGGAGAATGAATGGGAAGGTTTTGCCCAGAAAGTACTCGACAAGTGGATGACACTTAGAACATGGAGCACGCCTGCACTGAATATCAGACCCCACTGGGCTAAGGAGTGGTAAGCTTGTAATGAAGTTTCGAATCCTTATGGATACTGATTGTTGGCACATGTAGGCAGCAGTATACTGTCGACGGGAAACCTTGGATTCAGTATCTCAAGAAGACGAGCTTCAAGGACGAAATTCCCAAGTTCAGGGCTACTCTCGCTGAGATTGGGAAGAAACAAAGATGGACCATCGATCAAATGCGGGATCTATTTTCGAACGAGCTTCTCGACGAGCTGTTCTTTGATGAAGCATGATTCTTTCTAGTTATTGCCTTTATAGCACGCTGAATTCGAATTTGCTGTCGATTTGATGTTTGAAGAACCAACTTTTGCCCTGTATCAAGACTCCAAGCCCGGTTACATACATAATGAGTAATGACATCTCACTTAGGATTTATGAGCGTCCTTGATTTTAGCAGACTGGTTATTCTTACTCGTAGCGGCGGTGTCTAACGGGATTGCACCAACCAGTTCAATTTGTTACCATCCTAGCTGCCGTTAGCAATGGCTTGTTTCTGCACGTGTTCTGCAATGTCCACTAAACTTGCTGTGTTTCGCATTGATCTGATATTCGGAGGGAGACATCTTTCAGTATCATTGGCTACAGCCGGAAATATTGGCTTTCCTACAGTCTGCGTCATACGACCTAGATTTTATATTTCATCGAGTGCATAGTTACTTTGAAGGAAGCCTCGTTACTACCATATCTGCAAAGCACATATATATACATTAGCACGTTTATGATGATCGTAGTCTGAGTTAAATAATATCAATTGCGAGGGGGTTGGCAAAATATGCAAGACCCTTGAAGTGAAGCCTACTCTAAGTCATAGGTTGTAGCTAGTAGCTACTAGCTGTCTCTAACATAGTGTCTTCTAATCCTTGACCTGTGATAAGTCTATGATTAGCTCCCTTACATGTCCGTAATAGCTTTATAGACTTACTGTGTTGAAGGGCGAGCTGTCCTTAAGGAATGTAGCAGTGGCCATCCAGGCAATCCTGAGGCCCCAAATCACCATCGCAATCAAGATAGCTTTCGCAAGGCTGTTGGCGTTTCTCGGAGAGAATAGCCGTTGCGAAGGCACTAAAGCCAAAGATAGCAAGAGAGAAAAACTTGAGAGCGTACATTTTAAGCTGGAGGAAGTTGACGGAAATATATCAAAAATAAAAAAAATTAATAATCACTAGTAAAGAATTGTAAGTTATCATCAGTATGTATGTCGAAGGCTCAGGTTTATATAAGGTGTCTCCTGGCGATATGCTGACGTGAGAATAGGTCGGGATCGAAAATTAACGTGGGGCGGAATACTGTGATAAAGAACAGTTACAAGTAGATCAAGACATGACTTGCACACCTACTGCGAGGGCTCTGATGTACTAGTAAAAGGCAGAAGTAGGCACACAAAGCCCCACGCAGACAGGGCCTTGTATAGAATGACCAAAGGTCATCATAGTATCCGCCCTAGTGCTTATTTGTGAAGTCATTTTGCGACACGCACGTATCATTTACTTCATTGCAAAGGATTGATTGACAAGAGAGAAATGCGCGTCGGGAGTCGAGGTAAGAAGAATCTAGTGTATCTAGTTCAGGGAAGATAGCTAAGCCCCTGTAGCTGTAGAAAATACTACTTGTACTAGTAGTACTCCTACTATATAACCCCACGACTATACTCCTATATATGAGCATCACTACTAGCGAGACCTGAGCAAACGAATGCTTGATGGATACTACTATACTATTATGAGTTATGTACTACCTACCTTAGTAGTCTGTTACATTCTGTACACGTCGAGGGCATAATTTAGTACTGCCCCCACTGAAACAGTACTTGAAATAAAACCAAACGAGCCCAAGCTATGGTCGTAATTCGCCTGACATGGAATCTCTTCAAGGTCTTCACATGCTTATACGATTGAGACCTGCCTGTATTGACATGATCCCCAGTGAGTAGCCCACTTGATCTCCGTCTTCTTTCCCGTCGCGATGGCAGATGCGGTTGATCGCATGCAGAGCAGGCCGTGCGTGCGTGCGGTAAAGAATGTAGCAGTGGCGGGACGGAATAAACCTGGTTCCGGAGAAGCTGCGACTGTAGCACGCGCCCACGAAGGTTCAAGTTGTTTCCCCCCCTGCGCTGGTTCATCCATCAATCAAGACGTGGCCAGAAAACTGAATCCGCCATCCCAATTTCTTTCGGGCCATCGCCCCCTCTGTCTGGCTAATTCTCTTCAAGTTGTATGCAACTCTGCTTCAACACAAGCATGCTTGCCTCTGCTCCCCATTGATACCCCTTCAATTGCTTGCTTGCTTGCTTCTTCTTTTTCTTTTTCTGCCACCATGTGGATTCTTCCTCTCGTCGGCTATGCCGGCTCTATCATCGGTTTCTGTTTCTTGACCATGGCGATTGCCTCTGGGCTTTACTACATGTCGGAGCTGGTTGAGGAGAACACGGTGTTAGCGAAGCGCTTCTTGACGAACCTCATCTACATTATCATAGGCATGCAGATCTTTCTGTGGCTGGTCGACGGCTTCCCGTTCTGGGCCTCGGTCTTTACCATTTTCTGCCATGTCGTCTACCTGGGCAATATGCGCAAGTTCCCCTTCGTCAAGCTCACAGACCCGCTGTTCCTGCTATCATGCTGTAAGTCATTGCCAGACCCTGCCTGTCACCGCGGCTGGCATCTAACATGCTCGATTTAGGCCTCGTCCTGCTGGATCACTACATCTGGTTCAAGCACTTCTCGAGCTCCCAGACGCGCGCGTACCAGCGCTCCTCATATTACGATAGTGTCGACATCCCCAACTTTACTCAAATCGCGTCGTACTTTGGTCTCTGCGTGTGGCTCGTGCCCTTCTCGCTGTTTGTGAGCTTGTCCGCCGGTGACAACGTGCTACCGACAATGGGTACCGAGCCGGCTCGCGGAGTCGACGGGGCTCCCAAGCACCAGGGCATGATCAAAGCTGTCGTCGATTCCGTGCGCGGTATGATAGGTGAAAGCCTCTCGAGTGGCATGGACCGGCCTTGATTCCAGAGGGTGTCCCGAAAACGCACAAGTTTTCGGGCTGGAAACAACATTATGAGCGCTTCGCGCCGAGGCGAACAGCTAACATGCGGTGCTCCAGAGCGAAGAAGATGGTAAGCTCGATTTTTCTTTTGCATGACACCACCCCTCATCATGATGATCAAACACTACGCTAGATTGTATTTGACAAGGCTACATCTTGTGTGATTTTTTTAATAGTTATTCTGAAAGACCCTCTCCCTACCTAATTCTGTTTTTGAATCAAGTTGGCGGAACACGTGTTAATGAGTCATAGGAAAGCGCGTGCTTATGGAGCTTCCTCGAAGTCGTAATAGCGCATGACATGGGCACGATCTGTTGAACGAAATGGAAACGGTTAACGACGACGAGCGATCCTTAGATTGAAGAGACGGTCTTAGACAATTGTCCTCGCACAGGAGAGGAATGCTATGGAGGCACTAGCGTTGACATGTTCCACGACAAGCCAGCCGTGTGCGCGCAAGATGCTCGCTGCGTCCCACATGAACCAGACTGGTCCAATCTTGCGCGAGAGAGCTGGCACGCAATAATCAATCTTGATTAAGGCGCCCTTCCACGTACGATGCAAGTCTCGACGCGTGTGCATGTCGCACTATTCGATCATGGAGCAAGTTGGCTACCGGTCATGCAGTTGATCGCGCTGCCGCGGAAGCTCAACGCTGCCATTTTGCGCTTGCAAGTGCACGTTGTGCTGCTTTGAAAATGCCAGCCGTGATAATTAGCGACATGATGCTTCGTCACGCGGACTCTATTAGGTTCAAGGACACGGGGCTGAACGGGTAGAATACAATGCTTGTTCAGTCTGCCCACAAATCTAGGGCTCGGATAAACTACAGCTCGTGAACACGTCAAAAGTAGTACTAGTAGTACATGAATAAGTACGCCGCCGGCAGCGTAAAATGACCATCAGACTCAACGCGCCTTCTCATCCTCACTTGTCGATACCCTCGGTCTTGTTCCCTTCGTGATCACCACGCCAGAACTTCTTGTCCACCTTGTCACCGGGCGCGGGAGGGCTACGGTCGTGCTTTTTGTCAAAGTCCTCATTGTGCTCCTTCACCTCCCGCTGCTGCTCCTCCGTCAGCGCCTCCTGCCCTTGCGATCCCGGCACGCTGAGGTTGGAGATCTTGGGCTTGGGCGGCGCATTGCCCGAGCTAGAGTCGAGAGCCTCGCCGCCTCCTGTTCGGCCCTTGATGCGCTCCTCGCCCAGTTTGTCCGGCATGGCGCCGAGCTGGTCGGTGACGGGCTCACCACCTTCACGACGGCGAGGGAGTGTGGTGTGCAGGGAGTGGCGGGTAAAGGTGACAGCGGGTGCGGCTGCGGGTGCGACAACGCGGGATGAGCGCAGGGTGCTGCGCAATGCGAGGGCCTGCATCTTGTCTAATCTGATCCGGTTTGGTTGATTCTTTGTCTTTTGGTGGGTGTCTGAATGTGTTGGAGGTGGTGGCGGCTTGCTTGCTTGCTTATTGATCCTTCTAGGCGGGAAGCGGTCAGATGGGCAGATGCGATGCGACACACACAGTCGAGAATGAGTTACGATCCGATATTCGATGGAACAGATAGGTAGAAAACGTGATTTTGTTGGCAGTGGCAGAAAGAAGCTCTGGAGCTATTGACCGTTTTTAATGGAAAGTTTGTAAAAAGCTGGCAAGCTCAGAGCTGGGGGAAGCTGTTTTCTTTTTCTTCTCCTTTTGGAATTGCAGGGTCCAGTGACGTCAAAAGGGAGGATGGGGTAGTGACATCACGGCTATGATTGTAGCCGCGTAAACCCGTCGTACAGGTACCAGATTTATTGCCATTGATTTGGTGGCTGGATTAAGTACTACCACGGCAAACGCTTTGCCGTCTGCCGATCCCAGCCTTGTCGACGCGGAGGTGGACGACAAAATATCGGGGAGATTGGTCGCTGCAAGTATTCTGCAGTCACTTGGCTGCTTTGGTGTAATTAAGGTAAACGGCATTATGGCAGGCAGCGCTAGACCTAATTCATCCTGCTTGTCCACGACAACCCCAGATTCATTACCTAAATCTGTCGCATGGCACAATTCGATACCGGATTCCATTTTCCATTTGAATCCGATCTTATTACTCACTCCAGAAAAGGCATGCAGGGTTCGCGCCACTCAATTGTCATGGCAGTAAGTCCTGTCGGTGGTATTCTGACTGAGCCGTGGCCTTGAGGACCTTGATGGCCTGCCTTGAAAGGGGCTCGCAATGGATCGCGCACAGCAAGAAGCCCATCAAGGTGCCTGCCTCGGCCAAGATGGAGACGGATGACTATTCTAGGCGCTGTGGCTTACCCAGATAGGGGTTGGGAAGGAGATGCCGGAGGGAGCTTGCCAGAGGGGGGGCCTTAAAGGGTCCATGGCGCCTTTAGCAACGGCCATGGCAAGGCCACCTATACCATGGACTTTGTATGTCTTATGCTTCTGAATTGATCAACTTTCACCGAGTGTGTCTCTTTAATAGTCCAAAGGATCAATATGAGTCCCGTCTTCCACGAAGAAGATGTCTACGATGTCATCATCGTAGGAGCCGGTCCCTGCGGACTCGCCACAGCAGCCCGACTCCGAGAACACGCCCCTGACGCCCTCTTCACCGATGAAGAGCACCGTCGATACCACTGGATCGGCAAACACGGAAGCAAAGTCGCCCTCAAGCATGTCCGCAACGGCAAGTTTACAGCAGCTCAATCAACCAGGCCGGCATACAAGATGGCCGTCTTGGACGCCACATCCGACACCTGGCTGGGACGGTGGAAGACATTGTTTGAAAAGTTTGATATCCAGCATCTTCGGAGTCCGATGTTGTGGCATGTCGATCCTTTAGATAGGGATGCTTTACTTGCGCATGCGTACCGGACGGAGCGTGAGGGCGAGCTTGTGGAGATTCAGCATTGCGTGGGCAAGGAGATCAGTAAACACTCGAAGAAGAAGAAACAGCAATCAGGTCCTAAAGCATATGGAACGAGGTTAGCATTCTATCTCTTCATCCTACTGAGTTGATCCAGTGCTAACAGGAGCAGACAATCCGGGCGAGAAGCCATCAACTTGAGAGACCGCAACGACTATTATACCCCTTCACAAGCTCTGTTCTGTGATCACTGCGAAGACGTCGTGGATCGGTACCAGCTTGGAAGCGATCTAATTCACAAAGAGGCTCTTCAAGACCTGGATTATAGCGTTGTTCGGGGCGTTTCCATCGACGAAGAAAAGCTATTCACAGTTACCACTGATAACGGAAAACGGTATGCCAAAACCGTTGTGCTGGCCGTCGGTCCAGCCAACCAACCCAATATTCCACGAGCACCATCTATGCCTCAAGAGGGGCCAATTCCACAGGCATGCCACAGTATGCAGATCAAATCGTTTCCAGATCCCATAGTTGAAGAACGCATGGCGGCAGGGAAATCAACCAACATTCTCGTCATCGGTGGCGGCCTTACATCAGCACAGCTGTCGGACCTTGCCATCCGAAAAGGGGTGACCAAGGTTTGGCATTTTATGCGCGGCCCGCTACGATTAAAGCATTTTGACGTTGATCTCGAATGGATGGGCAAGTACAAGAATGCAGAGCAGTCGAGGTTTTGGACGGCCGACTCAGATGAGGAGCGATTGGAAATCATCAAAGAGGCGAGGGGCGGCGGCAGCGTGACTCCTTTGTTCAACAAGCGACTACGAAAGCACAAGGCTTCATGCCGTCTAGACCTCAGGACAGAGACGAAGCTGAAAGACGCAAAGCTGGAAGAAGTGGATGGCCTAACCCGGTGGACTGTACAAACGGAGCCCGCCATTGACAATCTACCGCGCATGGACTACATTTACTTTGCCACCGGTATCCAGTCCGACTTTATGTCGCTACCCTACTTGCAAAAGTTGATTGAGAAGCATCCCCTCAAAGGATTCGGCGGGTACCCATGCTTGACGGAGGATCTCATGTGGAATGCGGACGTGCCGTTATTCATGGCTGGCCGGCTAGCTGCTCTGCAACTAGGACCAGCTGCGCCAAATATTGGCGGGGCAAAGCTAGGGGCGGAGAGGATTGCGTGGGCTATTGAAGATCTGGTCAAGCCTTCAGGGGCTGATGAGTGGGAGGCGGATCAGGAGAAGGGCATCGGAGGGTATCTGTCCGGGCATGGGAACATGTACAGTTGTCTGGCCTGTGAGTAAGTGTATAGTATAATCGTTCCTCTGAAAGCGAATGAACACGTAATACTTTATCGCGACTTTAGTCCGTGAACATTTTCTAGGTTTACGTTGTCGTCATGGTTCATACAGTATCCAGTCCATTGCGGCCGACTTACACTATGAGTTCCAAGATCTAATGTCGGGCATGTTAGGAATTAGTGAGTCATCATCCTACTAACATCGTAATATTTAATCGCCCAATCTACTATCTTGCAAACACATCGTCATGTCACCCATCCGTCGAAATATCCGTCCAAGTCTCCACGCCACACTCTATCCGAGAATCGTCACCCGCTGACGCGTCGCCGAAGTAAACGATATTCTGATGCAGCCACCTATCATCCACGCAGTAGTCACGACGTCCTAGATCGCGGTTCTTTCTGTCTCTATTCTTGAAGATTCTTTGCAAAGATGGTGATGCAATGGGAAGCATGTGTAGCACGAAGACCTTGAGGATGCTAGCAGCCATGATTTTCTCCTCGAGGGTATGTGACTGGTGCCAGCCTACCACATTATGGCTAAATCAATAGGCTAGCCGTAATGAGTCTGTGTAATGAATAAAGTGTGCTTGTCGGAGAGCTTTGCCCGCTATGTATGCATTAGAATCTACAGATACCAGTCGGATCTTACGTTTACCGAAGTTGTTACCCTACGGAAACCTCCACGTATACGTATGACCCGGCATTGTCGTCAGAGCAGCTTTTTTCAAGGTAATAGACGCGAAAAAATAAAGTAAATATATGACGAATTTCTGTATTCGTTTTTGAATAGTCTGAGTACATTACTGAAATTGACGTGTTGAATAGTATACGTTTTAACATTACAATTTGAATTACCACATTGGATAATAGGATAATTATATCTTAAATCTCTTTAACACTTCCCGGGATATATTATCTATACCTAAGCAAGGAACTCAAGAAGTGCACTTTACTCACGACCTAAAGACAACATCGCGTTCCTATTTGACCAGACAGTTACACAGTCGGTGAGTTATTGATATTAAGGGGTCTCTTTCCAGATAGGGTAGCCCCCGGGCCGCTGGAGCACCCGCTCCCGAGACAAACGATCGTGCCGAGTCCGAGTGGCGGCCGTGCAATCGGAACACCGGATGCTAGACATGTTGAACGTTTTTACTCAAGACGAAAGAATCACTTCCAAAGTGCTTGGCAGAGATAATTAGTACTTTTTTAATATATTGTAGTTGAGATGTGATCCTCTCACGCCCATGTATGGTATAGGTCCCAAACGGCCGAATTATCCTGAAACCGCTCGAGTATGACTATATTATGCTATCGAATGCTGCATCTCCGTGCCTTTCGGCACCCCATCAGCGAATCCGCATGCTCCGAAACGCCGCTCATAACACTCCTGGTTATGGTTTTGATCTGCGAGTTCCTCCTAGACTCGCACTGACTCGCACTTGTGTGACCCCTCCGTTGGTGATGCCAGATTGCTGTGTCGAAATTAAATTATACAGGTACTATATATAATGCATAAGTATATGCTGCCGCCTTTTGGTAGATACTATTTATTTCCTTGATAGTCTAGTATGTGGGAAAAAAAGACTGGTCATAACATCTTTTTTTGTCATTGCCTATAGCCCGTGGTAGGGATGGGCTTCTCGAGCTTGACGCAGTAGAGGAAGAGGTCCTCCAGCGGCAGCAGGAATAGAAGGAGGCGGTTGCAGAGCCAGCACATGAGCACGACGCCCGTGGACGCCAGGGCATCGAGATAGAAGTGATTGGCCGTGGCGACAATGATAAGCAGGACAAAGCACGGGTACACAATGCTGATGGTGGCGAAGAAGATCTGCCAACCCTTTGACATGCGCTTCTCGCGGTGGGCAAGGCGACGGCGGAGAATACCGGAGTGGTAGAAGAGGATGGTGCCGATGCAGAAGGAGTAGCCGAAGTGAAGCGAGGGGAAGGCGGCAAGCTGGTTGAAGAACTTGCCGCTGGCCCAGATGGATTCGGCGTCCTCGCGGCGGACGGTGTCGTAGAAGCCGTACTCTTCGGGGAGGAGGCGAGGCGGCATGCATGGGTATGTGGTGAAGACGAGGAAGCTGAAGAGGTTGGTGAGACACATCATTCGGCGGGCTTGGGCGAACTGGGCGTGCGTCGGCGCGGCGTAGTAGTACCAGGCGAGGAAGCTGCGAAATGCCATGTCAGCAAAGGGGAAATCGGCCAAAGGGGTAAACTTGGAGAGTCATGACATACCTGACTGTCACGGGGATATGAATCAAGGAGTAACACCGGTTGAGAACGGTCAGCAGATCCTGGTGGCCGTTGCGGAACCACATCTGGACATCCACCTCCTTGATGGGGAAGAAGAAGCGGAAGATGCTCTCGTGCTCAATGTAGAGAATGTTGATAGCATGACGCTGGGAGATGTCCCACACACCCTCCGTCGAGAAGATGGCAGCGCTAATGCCCTTGACGGCGACGTAGAAGAGGAGGTTGATGACCCAGTACCACATCTCCACGAGGAAGGGGAACTTCTGGATGAAGCGGCTGTGCCAGTAGTTGGCGTAGCGCGCCGAATTGGGCGTATGGATGACGGTGCCGCAGCAGTCGCGCTTCTTGGGACCCCTTTTCAGTGTAGCGACCGGCTCGGAGGGGACGAGGAACTGCATTTCCTGCTCGTCGGAGTCGCTGACCTCGGTGACATCTTCGTCGGCGAGCTTCGAGTGGCCAAGGAGACCTTGGTCCTGCTTGGAGGGAATGATGGAGAAACCGCGTCGTCGATTGAAGTAACAGGCCGCAATCATCACACAGATGATGAACTGTGATGCTTTCAAGTCAGTAACCATCTCCTTTTGACCCAGAGTAAACAGGAGTTCCATAAGAAGGCACATACGATGGGTTCTGTCACCGAGTGCGCAGCGAACTGCGGCTTTCCCAAATCTTCCTCAGCCATGGCTCAACGATTACCCTTGGTGTCTTTCTTGAGATGCGCAGCGAAGCGCAGAAAGGAAGACCGTTGTGAGGGCGTAGGGGTGGACGCCTCGGTGGTCGTGTGTTGGAGGAGGAGGAGGTGGAGGATGAGGATGATCGAAAAGCTGGCACCAGCCGCACGACAAGGCAGGTTGGCGTCTCGTCGGCGACGACAAAGGGGGCAGCGCGAAAGATTATGGGGACGATCATGTGATAAGAAATTGCGATAAGGATAAGACGGCCGTTGCTGACATTGGGTGTTTTTTTTTTTTTAGCGGATTTCCAGTGGAATTGTTAGATTTGCAGCGGACTTTCAGTGGATGGGGCGCTGTAAAATTGTGCCTGTGCCGCAGTGGGAGCTGAGTTTGACCGGCCTCAGGGGCTGTGGGATTAGCTCGCCACGCTTGTGCTCCACTGGAAACGGGATTGGCTGTGCGCATCTGAGCCGCCCACAACCCGAGACTCTACGACGCTGAGGGAGGGGATTCATTGGTGTTAATGGGCTGCCATCGCGATTCATGGGACACACAATTATTGTTCGAGATGGACGTATTGGTGGGCCAACTCACCCTTACGCGTCGAATTGCTCAGCCCCCACCATCGCCAATCATGGACCGACAGTGAGATTACGGGAGAAATTTGTGACGTGATGCGACAGAAAATAATGCAGCTCTGCTGTAAATACTGTAAGGCTGGCCAGGTGGGGTCCAGCGCTAGGGAGTCCCCTGTGCCTCATTATTTTTCAGGGTGCTGACCACTGGCAAGGCACATTGACACCACCAAAGTCCACTGAAGTAAGAGGAGACAATACGTCGAAAAACCTGAGGCCAGCACCAAAGTTGTTTTTTCATCCTAATAAGGCAATGCCTGTCAGTTGTCCGACCTTGGCAAATGCGCAAGTGGAGGCCGGATCTGAGCGTCGTATTATTTTCTGCCGCTACCTAATTACTCGGACATCCGTAATAACCGACTCTCCCGTTTTCTCGCAACAATCTCCATCGCTCGCACGCCATCCCCCTCGCCTACTCGCATCCCATCCCGCTTCTTGATGGCTTTCCTGCCCTACCGTCGGTAGCACCACCACCACTCCAACCTCTCGCCATGGCCAGATCCCTATCGCAGAGCCCGACGCGGGCTTCCAACGGCCCCCTGTTGGAGCAAGAAGAGAAGGACTACGACGAGGAGCGCCTCCAGTGGGGAGGCGGTTCCGCCCCGAGATGGTCTCTATGGTCCAAGAAGTCATCGTCGCGGCAGCCGAGGTCTCGTAAGGTCAAGATCTGGCTGCTCATTATCGACATATTCATCTTCGCCCTTGTTGTCCACGCCTTCTCGCCGCTCATTAGCCTGCTGCAGCGCAATGAGGAGCTCTTCGGCGCCAGACTGAGCTTTGCTCGTGGCAAGACGGAGAAGACGCCTCATGAGAAGCAGACTATTCCGCGAATTCTGCACCAGACTGTCGCCAACGAGACGATCCCCGAGAAGTGGACTTTGGCGCAGAAGAGCTGCAAGGAGACGTACTCTGATTTTGAATACAAGGTAAGTAAATGAACCTGCGGACCTGAGACACGAAGCTGTAATCACTTGTCAATTACATCGCTAACTTGCTCCAGCTTTGGACCGACGCCTCGGCTCGCGACTTTATTGCGGAATATTACGGCTGGTTCGTCGAGACCTTCGACAACTACCCCTTTGGAATCCAGCGCGCCGACTCCCTCCGATACTTTGTCCTCCACCATTACGGCGGCATGTACGTCGACATGGATACTCTATGCACAGAGCAGATCCCCTTCTCCCAGCTCGAAGCCGATGGCGAGAAGCACCACGCCGTCTTCAAGTCGACCAAGCCGACCGGTGTATCCAACGACCTCATGATCACCTCGCCTCAGCACCCCGTCTTTGACGAGGCCCTCTCATCAATCAAAGGCTTCAGCGAAATGACCACGTCGTTTGCAAATATCCTGCCATACGTCGCCATCATGATCTCTGCAGGACCCATGTTCATTACGTTTGCCATCAAGAACTACTTGATCCAAAATCCTGGTGTGGCCGAGACGGATGTTCAGGTTATCAACGCTACCATGCTGGCCCCTTACATCACCGACTTGGAGGCCGCCTCGTGGCACCAAGGTGACGCCCAGGCCCTCATGTTCATCGGAGAGAGGCCCTGGATCTGGTACACCCTCGGCTTCATCGGCTTCTGCATCGCGTTGTACTTTATCAACAAACTTATTGTCTTTATCTGGACCCGGCTGGGCTTGGTTCAGGATAGTGCGGACAGCACAAAGGTGGCCAAGCTGACATAGCGGCGGCGGCGGCGATATGAATTGTAATGTAATGACCTGGACTATATACAACCAACTAATATCTGCTGGCGATAACAACGCCAGCGTTAGCAACCAGATAGAATGACTCTTAAGCGAGCGGATAGTTGATTTTTTCTCTCTTCTCTAGAAAGTTTGTGTCATGCAAGGCACTGAATTCAATTTCTCTCAGAGTTTGCACTACCCCGGCTCTACTGTGTTTCTGGTGTCATTAGCTCGTCCCCATCGGCCGCCGGTTTTAGACTGGTCATGTCGGATATCCGGGTGAAACTAAAGCGGCACTGAAGAAAATTTCGTGACACGCGGAATACCCGTGGGCTCCGGACAAGCAAGTTGTTACAGGCCTGCTCCAGTACTAAGTATGATGTTGTTGACAAGGAGCATGTGCCTGGTACTAGGGACCTCGGCTACTGGTACCGGTATATAAGCTGATTAATAGAAGTTATATATATACATACAGATGGCTGACACTTTCAAATTTGTAGCCTATGAGTTGTGGGACTAAGTCTATGGACTTCATCACCATGGACATCGGCTGAACTTCAAGCGATACTAATACACAGTCCATGCTTTTCCATAATAAAGTACAACCCATAAGGCCCATACGCCCTTGGATCAGTATCATCCCAAAGCAACTGCAGCGTGTCCGCCAGATTCGTCAAAACCTGCAACCTATTGGGCCCAGACTGCCGCAGCGCGTGAATCAACATGTGCTGATGCTCCTGCACCACCAAGCAACTACCTCCCATTGCCAGCGGCCACAATATCGTGGCTACGAATTGGGTTTCTGCGAGCTGCATGGTGTTAGAGAACAGCTTAACCCTGTGAGCGCTGATCTCTTCGAGGATGGATAGGTCTGTCACGGTGGATCCGCAGAGCGCTGTGAGGAGGTAGATGTGTAGGCCTTGACGGTAGGCTTCGCCGGCGCGGCGTTGGTGTTCCCAGTCGGTTCGGTCCTGACGTTCTTTGAGGGGTGGCATCTCCCATGTAGCGATTCGCTCATAAATATCATTGTACTCCTGTTTGATTTCGGGGGATGGTTGTGAGAGGCCAGCTGCCTCTTCAGCTAATCGGCGCGAACCCAGCGTACCGACCTCTGGGAGAAGTTCAAAAAGGGTATGGCTGCCAGCGTAGAGGCACCCGAAGGTTGGAAACACAGCTATGGCTTCTAAAGATGTTACGAATGGGTCCAACGGCAGTGTGCGTTTCTCTATGAGACCGTACGGCGTTATGAAGTTGATGAGTACTAAGTATGTGTAGAGCTCGAGGCTAAAGCCAAAAGCGTCGATGTTGAAGGGGCGAGGAAGCTGATCAATAGGCCCTGTATTGATGAGTGATAGGATCAAGTGTCGGCATGCTCGGAGATGGTTGAACATGACCCCTTTGATGTCTCCTGCGGTTGTTTGGTGGTGGCACGCTACTATTAACACCCTGAGCAGCCGTTCCTTCTTCTCTAAATCGTCATCTTTTAGAGTCGAGAACTCGTGGCGTAGCCCGCCGAGGAGCTTGGAATAATGGAGACTTGAGGAGTTAACAAGCTCCATATTATCGGGCTGCTTATAAGCCAAGTGTGCGCCGCTCAGAGCCAAGATTCCATGCATTAGAAGGTCATCCACATACCCCAGAGGCAACAGAACGGTAATGAAGGGATTGTCCTTGTAGGGAGTCATGGCAAAGTACGACGCCGTGTCGCTGAGGTAGTGCGACAGAAGCATCACCGACTGCGGAGTCAAGGAGCAGGCTGGGTCGGACCCTGCATGCAAGATCGGAACCGGGGGAGGAACCTTGACAGTTGATGGCGGAATAGCACGCACAAGGAGACCATCGCCGGCGCCTGATAGCCATTGCTCATAGTCCTGTGGCGTCGAAGAGTTTGACGTAAGTGCGCCTTTGTTTACTTTTACGGTGCTGCCAGTGTCTTGATCGAGCTCGGCAAGAAGGCCGGAGGGCCATTCACAGACTAGGAGATTCCGGCGGCAGCCTGCGCAACGTGGTTTGACCTCATCGCACTTCTTCTTGCGGGCTCGACAGGATAGGCATCCGGCCCTTGTGCGGGAGTGACGTTTCTTTGTGCCGGTCTCCATGACGAAGACTGCAATTTGAAGGCGAAACGTGACAGCTGATTATAAGACGCATATCCAACAGCTCGCAAGTCGCTTCCCTCACCGCGGCTACGAAGCGCGCCTTGAAGATTGCCAACAAGGTTCCGGGGCGCCTACTGCGCCATCTCGAACGGGTGAGGTGGGCAGCCCTGCTGAGACTAGAGGTGTATGTGGTTTAGGGACGGAATCAGACAAGCATGGCTTAGAGCGGCCGCATAACCGTTGTCGCAGTTCGGACGGTTGGAATTGGCTTGCGGCATGGGAGGCCAATATGGCGTTGTGGTAGGTAGACAATGCAAAGCGCGGTTAGAAGCTGCATGGCGCGGTTGGGCGCCGCGGGGGGCGGAATTAAGCTTGATTTTATACTGCCGTCTAAGTCTGGATTCCCCACAGCTGACCAGTCCGGAAGCTTGGCTCGGGATTCTCACCGGGGTCACTGCCACATTAAGTGGGCTAGATCTGGAAATGAGATTGTCTCGCTAGGAATATGTTTCATCATGCAGCCTTATAGTGTTGGAAACTTAGTGTATTCTGCGCCACGGGCTTGTTCCTTCTCGGACCCCACGGCGGCCGAAGGCGTGGATACTGAAGCTATTCGCATGCGTACGCATCATTCAAGGTAGAACAAGGAAAATAGCCGTGGGCATGGATTGGATACTCTATATAAATAAGTATGTCTTGACTAGAAATATGGCCTTCCTTTTGAAATCATCAACGCCGACAATCCTGAGCCACTTCTCTAGTACCTCCTCGTATACCCCTGCGGCCTAATCCTTTCTACTTCAATCGTTTCCCAAAATGATGATTCCCATGTCGGGCTCGCCCTTGTTGGCGCTCTTCTCCTTAGCTATCGCGCCGAACCTCATGTTTTCGACCATGCCACTTGTCGATGCCGCCGCAACAGCGCGTTCGCACACTGAAGTGGATGTGGTTGTTGTCGGCGGAGGATTCTCTGGCTTAACCTCCGGGTACGAACTACACAAAGCTGGTCTGAAGACCGTCGTCCTCGAAGCAGATGGTAGAATTGGTGGGAGATCTCGCTCTCACAAGACTAAGAATGGAGGTATTGTTGAGTTGGGCGCTACTTGGATCAACAATCAGACTCAGCCTGAAATATTCAAGATGACACAAGACTTTGGGCTTGACACGGCGGAGCAGCCTACTGATGGCTATTCCGTCTTTGAAAATCTGGATGGAGAGATTGAGAAGACGCCTCCAGAAGTTCCCACAAACGTAAGAGATTTTCGAAAACAATGGTCTATTTGCAAGTCATAGACTAACATCAGTCCAGACGATGGATCCTGTAGACGGACCTCTAGAGGGGATGCTCCTCGAAGCTATCATCAAGGGCTCAGCGAATCTGAGCATCACACATTGGCACACTTTCCCGGAAGAACAGGACGTTACTTTCGACAAGTGGCTCGAGCAGCAAGGACTGTGGAAACATCAAGCCGTCAGGGGCTTCGCTGCTCAGCTCACAACATCCATTGTGGGTCGTGAGCCTGATGAGGTCGGAGCGCACTACTTCCTCGAATACATCAAGTCTGGCAATGGGATTGAGAGCCTAGCTAGCGAGGGAAAAGTTGGAGCGCAATCATTGAAGATCAAACAAGGTGAGAACTGCGTGTTTCCGTACGAAGATTCCACTAACACTTGTTGTCTTTGCAGGCACTACTGCGATCGCGACGAAGCTTGCAGAAGCTATGGAGCCCGACAGCGTCCTTGTTGATAGCCAAGTCATCAGTATCACACAGCATGAAGACTCAACAATCGTCAAAACCAAGAAAGGCCAGGTCTTCAAAGCGAAGAAGGTCATCATGGCTATCCCTAGCAACAAGTATGAAGACATCGACTTCACTCCTGCTCTTCCATGCATCAAGAATCGCCTTGTCTCCAGCACCATGCCCGGTATCTACGCCAAGATGATTGTCTCTTATGCGGAGCCATGGTGGTTGAAGGCTGGCCTGGTGGGCAAGTTTACCTCCCACATCGGCCCCATCAACTTCAGCTGGGATACTTCAGATTCGAACACACCGCAATACAGCCTCGCCCTTTTTGTTGCGGGTAACACTGCAGCTGAATGGCATAAGCTTTCCGACTCGGAGAGGAAGTCCAGCATCATTGAACATTTGGCCAAACTTGTGGGCGATGATTTGGCTGATGAGGCCCGGAACGTGTTGGAGATTAACTACGTTGAGTGGACGAAGGAGGAATTCGTGGGCGGCGGTCCTACAAGTGCTATGAAGCCGGGTATGCTTCGATTGTACGGGGAGTCATTCAGGGAGCCATTCGGCAGCCTTCACTTTGGTGGAGGGGAGTGGAGTTATAAGTGGAAGGGTTACCTTGAGGGCGCGATTCTCGCTGGTCAGACCGCAGCAAAGCAAGTTATCAAGACTCTTCACGGTTGAAAAAGTTTCACTTGAAGTTTTCAGAGACATTTATTGATTTACATTTAAGTACATTGAGAAGTCTGTTCATGTGTGCTTGAGGATATTCCTATTCCTTCTTTCGTTTGAATGATCGTGCGCCGTACGACTTCAACAGAACTCTTATGTCTGCATCACTGGTCAACATAAGCGCGGTATCACCAAAGTGGTTCCGAGCATTGACATATACACCATGCGACAGCAATTGAGACACAGCAGTATGCCTTCCCATACGGGAAGCTTCCATAAGTGCCGTCTGCCCATCTCCGTTCTGAGCATTGGCGTCTGCCCCTTCGCGTAGAAGGAAAGGGATACTTTTGTTACTTTGTGGAAGACGACATGCTTCCATTAGCACCGTATCCCCTCGTCGAAAAGGATCACGCTCATCCTCCCAACCTTCCAGCAGCAAACGAGCAGTTACCTCATTGCATGGGATCTGACAAGCTTTCTCTAGTGGGGTCTCGCCTTTGTTGTTGACAATGTTCACATCCGCCCCATGCCCTAGCAGCAAAGAAACAACTTTCCGCCCTTCTTCGGCCCAGCAGGCAGTGTGCAAAGGAGTCTCACCACAGTTGTCAATAGCATTGACTTTCGCGCCATTCTCCAATAGCAAGCGGATAATCTTTCGTCGTACTCCATTCCAACAGGCAATGTGTAAAGGGGTCTCACCACAATTATCACGAGCATTGACTTTCGCGCCATTTTCTAGCAGCAAGTTGATAATCTTTCGTTTTGCCCCTGCCCAGCAAGCTTTGTGTAAAGAGGTTTCTCCATACTTGTCACGAGCTCTAACATCCGCGCCTTTTTCCAACAAGAGACATGCAGTATCTCGAGTTTTGAGCTGAGAAGCCATCATCAGCGTTGTTTCGCCCCGTTTATTGGCAGCATTGATTCTTGCGCAATCCTTCAGCAGAAAAGCTACGAGTGCCTGATCACCAATTGAAGAAGCTTTGATAAGCAGCGTACATCCTTCGAAATCGTGAATGTCAGTCCTTGCACCGTTCAACACTAGTAGTGAGATCATGTGGAACCCAACAGCCCTCGAAAGTGGTGCGACAGGTATTTCTGACTCGTTATGTCTGTCTCCCAAGTTCACGTCGGAGCCCGAGCCTATGAGGAATTTTGCCATCTTGAAGTGACCAGTCTGTACGGCCCTCGATAACGGCGTCCTGCCTTCGTCGTCGCGGACGGAAAGTCCTCCATGTGTTGGTACGAGAAGTCGGACAATGTCTAACAGGCCGCGTTGGACAGCCCAAGAAAGGGGAGTAAAACCTCTATAGGCTTTCCTATTAAGATCATTGTGACCTTTCAGACTGGCGAGCTTGTCATCCCCTTCCTGTTGTCTTGACTCCAACCCCAACAACACGGCAATGGAGTCATCGTTTCCATGAGCCAGAGCAGTGAAGAAGGAATACTTGTATCGATTAATGGGAGACTCTCTACGGATCTTAGAGTATCCAAATACCCTTAAAAAAGTGCGAATAAGCCTTGAGTGATCTCGGTCCGCAAGAACATAGAGGAGCCCCGTGCCCGTACCGTATCGATGTACGCCGGGCCACTTGCATTGGTTGTTCATGTCCAACCATGTGGAGAGTGCAAAGGAGCGTATAAACTCATCTTGGGGAACGACAGCCGCTGCTAAATTGCCATGGTAAAGGACGTGCTGTGTTGCGTAACCCAGGAAGGGATGTCTAGTTTGACCATTGTTGGAAATGCTTTTGCTCTTGCGAGATTGATCTTGTATGGATCTTTGTTTCAGATAGACCTCACAACACCGCTTTAGCTCTTCATGGCTGGGGCCTTCCCAGTCGTGACTCATGTCGGGCCAAATTTCCTGGAGACCCCTTTCCCGGACGAGAAAGTCCCTTACAGACTCGTGGATGAACTGCACTGTGGGCTTTCTCGATGATGTGACCTCAGCAAGGCCTTTTGTCTGACTGATTATTGATCTATTGATCATCTCCGAAGAATATTGACGACGGGTATCTGGAATCCTTAGATCAACGAGACCTTTGGCTGACAGGCCAGACCACATGGCATGGTAGAACTCTTTTGGATGTAAAGGTCTTGCGGCGCAAAGTATCCAACGTAGCGCGAGCAAAAGATGCTCTTTTTGGTCTTCGTCGCGGGTGAGAATGCTCCTGAATAGCTTGCTCAGGTTACTGGGCATTTCATCAACTCTCCGCCGTAGAGCAAGCCGGCCTCGGCCTTCCTCGTTGTTCAAGATGCCCACCACAAGAACAATCCACATGAAGACACCGGCTGCTTTTTCCAGAAGCCGAGTGCGGAGTTTATTCACGAGATCCGAGTCACTCATCCGTAGTCGCTCGTCGATATATTTAGCCATATCTCTTCGGTGACCGGGCTGATTCTCGAGTATGATCTCAATACCCCAGCGAATGACAATGTAGGGGTAGTGTCGGCTGGCAAAGCAGATTTTGAAGGGGGTGCCATTGCTTGCACAGATTTTGGCCAATTCTTCAAAATTGTGAACCATGTCCAATACTTGCTGCTCGTCGCATTCGTCTAGGGCGTCGATGAAACAGGTAAGCGGGCGGGAGCCTAGCCTTGAGATAGCGGAGCGAAACAGATCTTGCAGAACAATCAGATTCTCGACAGACCTGGGGCTTACAGGATCAAGCTCTGAATCGTCGAGTACATATTCCATACTTGGGTATATCTCGATGACCTGGTGAATCAAAGACCGATATAACCCTAGCACTGATTTCTCCAAATACTCGCCTCGGGCGTTGAAAAAGAAAGACATAACGGCCTCAGCATCGTTATCTTTCTGTTTGCGGTATGCAAACTTCATGATTGTAGACTTCCCAACTCCTGGTTTGCCTTTGATCCACAGGAAGCCGCGATGTTCGTGCCACTTCGCAGCGTCTATCCAGTCTCTGTAATTTTCATGATCTAGGAGCCAATCACAAGTCTTCGAGAGGGCAGTTTCGATGTTCGATCGTCGTGAATCCATCAGGTCGAAGTGGATCATATCTCGTAGCTCGGCTCGACGTTGGGTGACCGAGTCATATTTTGGAGCGCTAGAATCTTCTACTCCAGGGATGTTTGACACAGGCAGTTTGTATAATAGCTCCGTCGCATATGCTGCCGCCACTGCGGCCGCGTATTTCTGCCAATCCTTGTTTTTATGAGAATCTGCGTAGTCACAAACACCCCGAATAGGAAGGCATGGAAGAATGTCCATGAGCCCAGATGCCTCCATTTCGAAGCATATAACGTCAAGTTGGCGAGCAATGTCATCCCTGGCGTTGCTGTTCCTCATGACTTGGTTTCCTGATGCGATCCCTCCATAGTGAATGCTAGGGTGTCGCGACGAACGGGCGGCTCTGGGAACGAGGTACGCCTCATCACACACGTCGCAACTTAGCAGGGGCGAAATGTGGTCATAACAAGCTTTGAAGAGACGGTCTGGAGTGGTCGGGCGCTGGTAAGCATCGAGGCGTCCCATTTTGCGACTAAGAATCGTTCTTAGCTGACTGGGTTCTAGCTCATGCTGGGCTCTCAATGCCGCAACGGCCTTGCGCAATGCTGGCGAGGGATATCTGGCAGTTGAGGTTCGTGTGATCTGCGAGTTGTCGTTCATCTTACCAAGGTCACTCTGCATCACCCTAACTCCGACGACAACATCGCCTAGACGGATATCGTTCGTGCCCGGCACTCCGCCTCCGATACCCACCATCAATCCAGTCCGTACCGAGGGAAAGGTGTTGAGCAACTCTGTCAATACATTTGCGGCACTGTTTGTGCCGTATTGATCGATCGGCAGGCATGCAATCACGACGTTGTGCTGTCCAATGCGGCCGAGAAGGTAGGCATTGGTGTCGTTACTCCGCTGGGGCAAGTCTTGATGAATCTCGTCCAGCATCGCTTGAGCTGCAGCCATCTCTATGTGAAGGGCACAAATCCAGGCGACGTTGTAGTTGTCGTAGCAGTAGGACAGTTTTGTTTGACGCCATGGCGAAGGAAGCGGCGAAGGGAGCGTGACGCTGCCATTGGCATCATGTTTTGTTTTTTGCAACTTTGTCGGACGCCCCTCTTCCTCCTTTTCCGCCATTTCATTTGGGTAGTTTATCAACTCTTCTGACCTTCAGGCTTTCAGTTAGTAATCGAGAGAATTGGAAGGGCGGCCATTGCCTTTGGGGTGTTGATGATGAAGCGGGAAGAAGCTGAACTGCACCTCCAACGCACCAGTAACCGGCCAAGATCAGGGGATGTATTAGGGGTTGCGGTTCGCTGCTCGAGCAACGATAGAAAAGCAGGTTGGCTCCCACCATACTTAGCTCTTTCAATCAACCACTTTCTTATGTTCCAAATCGAGCAGAATAGTTATGCAAAACCGCTCAGCAATGCATTTTTGCCTACGAAGGTGGCAAGCTGAATCCTCCCACGATTGCATAGATCTAGATGTCTCGTTGGCCCTGGGGAGCATAAACTGGTATACTAGGAGAATTGAAGAATGAAAAACATTACGTCACGCTACTTTGCGGTATGGATTGACCTCTACCCTCTTTGTAGTTGTCAGTCATCACAGCCGGAAGCCAGTGCTATCCCAGCGTCTACAGAAGGTTCAAAATTTCATGTTCATTCCGTTAGCTGAAGCCTTAGGTTTGGTGCTTTCTCCGGAGAGACCTTCGCCAAAGCAGGTTGTTCAATTATCAACAAGACTTTGACGACTGGAATTCGATGACAGGATACTTTCATCTATGCAAGCTTACATTTCACGCGTGCTAGATATTGATATATACCCGTGAAAATATCAGATGAAACTACACGAGCGTCGTTTTTAGAAATGACACGGTTTGAGAGTTTTATTTCACAGTGAGTAGAAAGTGAATCAAAGTCGTATGCTTAAATGAGACGTTGAACGTAAATATATGCTTCGATAGTCTGGATAGAAAGGTCTGTATGCAATCTTTCTACTGTTCACTGACAGAATATCCTGATCAAGGTAATTTGCCTTTTGTTGTGTTGTGTGTTGTTGTGTGATCCAGACTAGGACCCTGCTGTGTCTGGCTCCGTCATCTGCTGTATCTCCAACGCATCCAAGTTCCTTCGCTCCTTCGCTCACTTGATTGTTCTGATGACCCCCGCTTGCATTCCTGGGCCTTCTGCGTCTAGAAGACTGTGATAGAAGACTGCTAGATCGAGCTTCGGGTTGAGAGTTCACTCTGTGTATGTTGTCTGGTTCGGCGGCAATGAGCCTAAGGAAACAGCCGAGCTTTGACAATTTTGATCTTTCTTTTTGCGTCTGATAGAGAAGACTCTAAGGCTCATAATCTTGTGGTGGAAAATTGTGTTGTTTGTTTGTTTGTCTGCAAGGGCTTTTGATGCCACGATAATCCCTTGACATTATATAACCCCTAGCCTGTCTTTCCTTCACCTGTTGTCCTCCTTCTTCCACAACCATCTCATCCCTCATGTAGGTCTTCAATAGTTGGCGGGCTTAATCGTTCCAGGGCCACTAGGCAGAGGACCTCCTGCCTCCATATTAGGGACTTATTAGGTCTTGCAGTAGTTTTTTTTCGTACGTCTTTATTAGGGCTTGCGTGTCTCCCTTCTAGAGACTCGATCGCTGATGTCCAGGCTGGCGGTGTGTCTGGAATAGGGGTTGCTTGCTTTCTCAGTCTTATTAAGAAGACTATAAGGCTTATAATAGCCTTGGCAGATTGGACTGTATCTGTTATTGCATTGGGTGGTAGGAATGCTAGGGGTCTTAGCAGGCTCCTAGCAGCCTTTTTTGTCAAGTTGCTAGCAGCATGTTCTAGCTAAGACACTCCAATGGCCAAGTTAGGTTCGGCTGCATTGTCGCAGTGTTTTTGTGTTGCTCGTGAGAGCGTTCGCTGAGTTGCTTGCCCCAGTGGTCTCGGCCCGGTCGCGCGGGGTGTAAGTTGTGATGCCATCAAGAGATGCTACCAGCCAGATAGTGGATTCGGTGGCAAGAGGGCCAGGAGCACCCTCATCTGGCTTCTTAATGGTCACATTCCGAGCGAGACCTAGGCTATCAACTCCGTTGGTCGTAATGGGCATAGTCGGCACAACGTCTTTGACATCAGACCTTGTGATCCGAGTGCCCCTGAATGCCAATTTAGGTTCGGCCGCATTGTCGCAGTGCTTTTCTGTTGCTCATTTGAGCGCGGGGGTTGCTTATTGTCTCGCGACGGGGTGCTTTTGATTCAGACAGACACTTGTCCGATGCCGTCCATGTATCAAGGTGGTGGTGACGTGCTTCTTGCTTATTGCGCCAATTCAGGATGGATGTCGTTGCCAGAGCTCCGCGGTTCTGTGTTTGCTTATTTCTTCACCACGGAACCCACAAGATCGAATGCCAAGAAGGTAGGCGTACGCTTGCAATGCTTGTCTCTTTTTGTGACGGGATCTTAATCAAGTTGATCTGGTGCACCAAAGTGACAGGTCCCTTGTGTCGGTAAGGGCCAAACAAGAAATGATCGCCTTGATGCAAGAGGCATTCCATTTGCGTAGGGCTTGGAAAAGACGGAGGTGCAGGCATCATATCAGTGGATGACAAGTGACGAACCACCAGTGGAGAATCTAATGTGTCCTGGAATCGACCAAATCTAGACAATAGGGGGGATGTGTGATGTGGAGTGTAATGTAAAGGCCGAGCTACAGCGGCTCCCGTCAAAATATCGACAAGATAGCCGTGGAAATGGTGATTGTCAAAGCGTGAAGCATGAAGAACAGTGGTCTCTGAGCGAGTTAGACAAACAGAAAAGATCTCGGAAGAAGGCGAGCATGGAGCTGATCGAAACCAAAAGAATGTAAAAGTCACAGTGAGCGGCCAAGAACTGCAAAGAGAGAGAGAAAGATCATGTCAGAGGGGGAACAGATCAAGCGTGACCAAGGACGCAATGACCAATATGGACATCCGGTTCTGGCCCGAAAAGGGGCCCAGCCCCGGCGGGAGTGAAAAATAGTGTGAGAGAGGGAAGAAAGAAACGAAAAGGACACAGGCCGGATGACTCTACTTATAGGAGCTTCTTTGTTTTTGGTCTCCAAATGGTGCCATTTTGTTATTAGTTAAGCTTTTCCTCGTCAGAGCAACTCAACCTTGATCTATTTGGCATGCAGCTTGAAATTCTGATGTTTAGCTACGGCAGTTTGGTGTCATATACTGTCAAGGTTTACCAATGCATACTTTTCACTTGAATCCGGCCAGCTCACGTGGTCCTTTATTCCGGGCTGATGATGTGACGGGTAAGACTCGCAATTCTTTTATGCATTTATTGATATTGAGAAAATCTAAGATCCATTACACATTAGAAGTAATTACACACAGTACCTCATCCCGTTGATAGCTCTAATTCTTAGTCCCCATTGCGTTGGTACTGAACCCAGCCTCCTTCTTTCATCACGTCGCGAGTCCACTCGTTCAGCCTCTCTGCAAGCTTCGCATCTTTCGCAGCTCCGCTTAGGCATTTAGGCTCGCCGAATCTCCCAAAGATCTCGCAGTAGCTTCCGCTCTGCTCAGGTTCCATATCCTGGCTCGCGGCACAGAACAAACTTGTATACGATCCCTTATCGGCGGGATACATCAAGCCGAACTTTCGCATAACGGAGAAAACACTCATCATTGGTGACCCAGATTCTGTCGCTGGCGTAGCAAGGTTCGTCTCAACCACCCCCGGATGCACGGAGGAAACCCAAATCTCGCCGCCCCCATTCTTAACGGACTGGGACCCAGGGCCATACGTGTTGTGTAACGTTTTGGTGTGCAGGATGTTGGCGAGTTTGCTCTGACCATAGCGAGCCCATATGCTTCCATCAGGGAGAGACGGGTCCGTAAAGTTAATGCCACCTCCAGGTGCGCCTAAATGACCCGAAGAAGTAAGGTTGACGATACGCACACTGCCGGGAGAAAGGTTCTTGGAGGTCTGAAGCATCAATGGGAGCAGATGCTCGGTCAAGGTCCAGTGCGATAGGTAGTTGGTCTGCCATTGGGCCTCGTGACCATCTTTTGTCATCTCGAAGGGCGTTGCCATGATGCCAGCATTGTTAATTAGACCATGCAGGGTGGTTTCGAGGGTGGAAAAGTGCTTGGCGGCGGCGACGACGCTGGCCAGATCCATAAGGTCCATCTGTAGGAGGTCGATGTTGGCGGAGGGCTGTGTCTTTTTTATTTCGGCAATAGCTGCTGCTCCCTTCTTGGCGGACCGGGCACACATGTAGACATGAGCGCCATGTTCTGCTAAGTGAGCTACTGTGTGGTAGCCTCTATGGGTTGGTGATGTTAGTGAGTTCAATTTCGTAGTGAGGGAGAGAATAGAGGACTAACATTCCAGAGTTTCCACCAGTGACTATGTAAACCTTGCCCCCAAGCTCGGGCAGAGTGTCGGGATGGAAGGTCATGTTTGGATGGTAATTGAAGAATTCGAGCAATATTCCTCAGTAGGAGTCAAGTATGAAACAGTCGTCTTCGAGAGTCGCTTTGCTTAATGAGTCTGTCTATAATGATACAGAAGGGATACCAAACTGAGGACATCATGACGATATTTATATCATTCTGTATTGAAGATATTTCGTATGTTTGCATGTTTGCGTCATTCTAAGCATCAAGAATTGTGAGCCACTTGCATGGCACTTAGACGAGTCGATCAGATCAGCCAACAGGAGACACCTCAGTGAACAAGTGAGCCACCTGCATGAGGCACACGGCTCACAGCCGGAGACGTAGTCGCTATCCGCTAACTCCGAAGATTTGTCCACCAACAATGCCATTCTTGTAAGTGGAAGCCTATCATCCTGGCCTCTAACTACCCCTGTACTGTGAGCAGGTTGCATAACGCTAGACCTGCTCAAGCTAGCTACGCTAACAGCTGCCGAATAGCATAGCAGCATTCCAATAGCCCCTGTCTGACTGCGCCTTATTAGCAGCTGGAAAATAGCCATGTTGGCAATCCTTATGTTCTCGACTTCCGTATGTCAGATTCCGATTAGCCCTGTGAGCAGGCTGCATAGGGCTTCTTGGCCTTTTGGCCGGACCAAAGAAACTTGGATCATCCATCACTGACTTCAGTAACATCGCAGCGCAACGTCGACTCGCACGATGACGAGTACACAGCATATTCAACTTGAGCCAATGCAGCAGCTCGCTGAGGTACGTACCGGTCGATCCCGGAGACTTGGACGATGCGACTTGCTCACCACGTGCAGGCGATAGGCAGAGAAGACGACTGGACCGGAACCACGGATGCAGCAGCGCGAAGGCGGGCACAGACTAGGCTCAACACGAGGGCGTATCGTATGTAACATTGTTTCGCATTTTGTCTCACAGATCCTCGGCATCAAAGAGCCTAAGATGTATTCCGTCCCTCCAGGGTTGACAGTCAAATAGGAAAACGCAAGGCACTGGCAAAAAAGGCCGAAGCAGCCGGGGCTGGGTTTGACTTGCCATCAAGACCAGAGGCATTAGTGGACTGCTGGGACCATGAACAGCAATCGGTCGCTTTGATACCGGCATCGCGTACAAAGAAGTTGTACGATTCAAGAAAGCCCTTGCTGTCAGATAGGACTAGGAGGCACGGCTTGCAGATCGTCTTCCCACTCTGCCCAGACCACCTCATTACACTCCTCCAATTCAACGCCCTCCGTGCTATGGCCACAAACCGCACGCTCATCTCAGGTGTTATCAGCTCGCTGCTCGAGTGCGACAAGGAGATCATTCACACTGTATTTTACCCGGAGAGACCGGGCATGCTCCCTCCAACACTCCTACCAACAGAACTCCAACAGACCGTGCCCCACGGGGACTGGATAGACATGTTCCCATCTGCGGAGGGGCGGGATCGCTTAATCAAGGCCTCCGGCACCTTTGACGAGGATGAATTGTGGTCTGACTGCATTGGTGGACTATTTGAAGGATTTCCCGATGACGAGATTGAGCGGCGCGGCTTAGTAGCGTGGTATCCGCCTTGGGATGTCAGCGGATGGGAGATGACAGAAGGGTTTCTACGGAAATGGGGATGGCTATTTGGGGGGATTCCAGGGGCGTTGGATGCAACAAATCGGTGGAGAAGGGAGAGAGGTGAGGATCCATTGGGTGAGGATGACTGCCAAAACCAGTCAACCTTGTGAAGTTTCTATTGTAACCCCATTCGTTTATCGGGAGGGATGGGCAAACATGAATACTATCCAGCAAATTTACAAGAATGATATGTTGGGATAGTTTCCCAGGGACATTTATAATGGGAGAGGTTAGAGTCAAAGCTGCACGCGTGGGCTCGATCCGCCAAAGCCTGTAAAATCTTTGAAATATGTAATCTCTTTCTAGTCACTGTTTGAAAAATTGAGTATCACCGTTTCAATATAGAAAGAGTTGAAGTGAGCAGACACTAGAACCCCACCCAATCTATCTAGACAACAATGGACAAACTCCTTCCTCACCAGAGCTCGCATGTGGGCTCTTTAATAGGACAATCAAAAGCTTTTTTGAAAGCAGCCGAGTTCTCAAGAGTCAACTTGATTCGAGCATCTTTCGGAGCATGCGTATTAGCGACGTCTTCAATGTCCTTTCCCGCAGGCCAGTTGCGGCAGAAATTCTGCCCATACTTGATGAAGAAGAGCTGCTCGTTTGTGAAGCGCTCTAGACCGGGGAGGCCCTTAGATTCGCCCTTTTTCTCCTCCCAGTTCTTCCACGCCGCAAAGCTAGCGGCAACACCTCCAGAGTCGGCAAGGTTTTCTGACAAGGTGAGAAGGCCGCTGATGGGAACTTGTGTTCCATTCGGAGCTGCGAGGGTGAAGTTGTCGTATTGCTGGACGAAACAGGCTGCCCTCTTCTCAAAGTTGGCCGAAGACTTTTCATCCCACCATTCAGTCATGTTTCCGTCGGCATCGTAGTGCTTGCCATTGCTGTCAAAGCCGTGTGTGATTTCATGGCCAACGATTGCTCCCACCCCGCCGTAAAGGAGGTAGGGCGGCAAATCAATATCGTACAACGGGGATTGCTGGATTCCAGCATTTATTATGATGGAGTTTTCCTGCTTGTCATACATCGCACTTGGTGCCATCGGCGAGACTGGGAATCGGCCGTCATCCCATGTTTTCCCAAGTGATTGCCACTGCTTCCCTACAGCAAACTTGGCCAAGGATAGAACATTCTCCAGATGGTTTGACGTAATGTTGGCACCCTTGTAGTAATCTCTTAAGGCAACCGGGTCCATGACGTCTGGATCAGAAGGGAATCCGATCAAGTCTTTCATGTTATTGACTTTATCAGCTGCAACCTTCTTGACCTTCGAAGAGATCCAGTCGTGTGAGTCAACCCGCTCGAGGAATGCTTCCTTAAGATATTCGGAAATCTGGTTTGTGAGCTTCTTAGCTTCAGCGCTGTACTTATTATCGATGAACAGTCTTGTCAAGATCCAGGTCAGCCCGGTTGGTCCAATGTACACGTTGGCAACACTGTTGTCAATCCAATCTGCACCTTTATCGAGGAAGCTAACACAATCGTGCCACCTGGGTACGGGGTCTGCCACTGGTGTGGCCATTTCCTGCGCCCTGGTAAACTCATTCCAAGATTTCGTGACATTGGAAGAGACGTGTCGTGAAAGCGTAGAGACTGCCGTCCAAACAAAGTAAGTTTGCAGAGCTTTCGCAGATGTCTCCTCAATGACCTCTGTCAAATTCTTGAAATAACGGGACTGGGGCGTTGTGATCGTTTTGGGCTCGTAGTCATCGGGTGCCAGCTGCTGGACAACATGTCGGAAGTTAAACTGCCGGAACTCCTCGTGGAACTGATCAAAGTCTGTCCGAGGAGTGGTCGAGTCCAGAGGGTTCGTAGCAAACTCAGCGCCTTCTTCACTCTCTGAAAGCTTGACGAGGGCGTAAAGCTGCGTTTCAAACTTGAACGCATCTCTCAGCAGAGAGCGAGCTTCTTTGATGTTGATATGGTCAGGATGCACTGCAGACAACAGCTCGGCTGATAGTTTTGTGTATGTCTCGGCTTCTTTTTCTCCTTCCTGCGGCGGGGGCAATGTATTATGAGGGGCTTGGATGTAAATGTGATTCTCTTCAGGACGCTTGTTGTGCCGGTCTCGGAGAATTCTCTGCGTCGTGGCAATGCCGTAGGTCTCGAATAGGGTCAGTGTATCGCCCATGGCTTTCTCTAGATTCTTGGGTTTGTCGCCCGAACCTAGCGAGGCTGGGAAAGCAGAAGTAACCTCTTCAATGAATGACAGCAAGGCTTCAAAGCTCTCCCCGGACTCAGCTGTGTCATTCAAGCACACCTCGTATGCCTTTTGAAGCTGGGCAAAATTCTCCTTGTCTGCCTTGTCTTGGTCTTTTTTCAGGCCAACAGTTATCCAGCCGCCGGCGGAGTTGTAGTCATCTTCAAGGATCCCGCGTATGGAAGAATAGCTCGCATGTTGGACGGCGGCTAGAGTATCCGTGAAATCTGTGCCCGTAGGAGCATCGTGCGAAGCGGCCCAATTCCCACACACATCTACCGATAAACATAAGTAGCTACACTCGTTCAGCTGGTTTGGGGGGGAATTTATTTACATTGGTTAAAATCGGTGCAAGGATCAATCTCGGTGTAGTTGGTGGCAAGATTGCTCAAAATGTCGGAAGCAGCATGTATACATGCCGGAGACGTGCAGAGACCACTAGCCTCAGAGGCCGACGCGGTGGTCGTCATAATTCCAAAGGAGATGAAAAAGGAGGAGATGAGCCTCTGGCGCAGATATAAACGGTACGGCCTCGGATAAGAGGACACAACTCAAGCTTAGAAGACTCTGAGCCGACAAGGTGTAGAAAGATTTTCACCCAAAGCGGCCAGACATTGATCTTATATACACTTACATGTTGCTATTTCATCTGCATCGCCAAGGTAGAAGTCAGCCATGCGCTAAAAATAACAGCAAATAAATTATGAAGCGGCGCAGCTGCAGAGAAATTAAAACAACATGTCAAAGTCGCCGTTGAAAGCGCCAATAGTAGCTTTCTATTCAGTGACCAGAACCCTGAGATTTGGGGCCCCGGTGGCCATGCTGTCAATTTTCCTATCTGGGCAAGATACGGCGGTAGGGCCACTACTAGCCCCGGCCGAGCTCCGCCTTGTTAGTGTGGCGAGTTTTTTTCTTCTTTAAATATAATAAATAATACAATTCTTCCGATATTAGACTCAAATCAATCGTTGGCTCGTACTCGCCGTCTCGCCACGTCCTCGTGCTTCTCTGCTCAGCGGTAGCTCATTCATCAGACCGATGATCTCGTCCGCTTCACCTTAACCAACTAGCAACACATCATCTCCCCAAAGCTGGTTATATGACTGAAACCCCCCGCAATCATCACATCTGCTACTCTATCCGAGGCCCGTTTAACCTCTGATACTGCTCGCCACAAGTCGGTTCAAGCGCATTAGCCCCTCGAAAGTATCACCCTCTCTTGCAGCTATCTAATAAGATCTGAAGTTTAGATCTAGATAATTTGCATTCAAAAGCTGTGCTAATCTAAATAGAACTCTAGATATCCGCAGATGCCTTAAAATAATCTCTAGAGGCTATAGGGAGTGAAATAATTATCAGGACTCTCCGATGGAAAATGGTAGAGGCAATAAAGCACAGTTATAACTTATCTTAGCCCATAACATAGGAAGCAACATTTCGGATTTCAGGCTTGGCTTTGTTCAGGAAACCTGGGGCTTGGGCTTGGGGCCCGTGGCAGGGTTTCAAAACTATCGCATTCTAACGCCGCCGATTGACTTCGCCAGGTACGAAGCTTAGGCAGGGACGACGTCACCCCTTCAGGGTCTGCCCTCGTTAGCATGAAGGACAGAAAGGGACGAATCAAAGGACTCAACCTCGACTGGCGGTTTCAAGAAAACTTCTTGTTTGATCCGCCGGTCTAGACTGCCTTATCGAGTCCCTCTGACAGTAGCGTATACACCTTTGCGACTAGTTCCTAGGGTACGGGGGTGGTTTACGCGCTGTGCCATATACGGCCACGCGGCTTTGTGCTCCCACTACAGGATGATCGGCACAGCCACAGTCAGGGACCATATAAATCGCGAATCGCCTCATTTGAGTCCTTCCCGCCTATGATAGCAGTCGAAATGAAATTGCGCATCATAATCATGTTAGGCTTTCTGTCCCGTGTCTCAGCGATGGTCATTCCATCGGAGGCAATAACAAAACGAACCCCAACACCTTACGATACCGACGACAGTGAATCTTGGTCAATCTTATCTTTTATTATCGATGCTCCTAAATACATTTCCGATACACTCCAAAATCCTAGCACAGTGCTTTCCTCCTCGCGCGTGCTGCCCATCTTCTGGCCGGAGGTATCATCCGATACATCGGAAGCGGACAGCAGCAGCTTTCACTCGTCAATGTGCTTGAATGAAACAATGCGACGGCTGTGTGAACTAATAGCTTGCTCATCTATCATGTTCCTATTCCTTATGGCATGCTGCCCCATGGTGTTCATTGCCATCTATGTGTGGCGAAAGGTGCGCATACCTTGAAGAAAAAATTGATCGCAACCGCTAAGAACTTATGGCAGATCCGATGGCGCAACACAAGACATATCCAGCTAACCGATAGCTGATGCACACAGTCATCTGGACAGTGTTCAAGAGCAATGACTTTCTGGTTACGGCGGAAACCCGTCATCTCACGGGGTCTCGTTTCTAATTCTTCTTCCTTTTCGCACTGCTAATAATCCTTTCCTGGAAAGCCTGTCGTTATTTGCGGACCTGCTTTCTCGCTATAAGCATTTCAAATTCCGTGGATGTAGTAGTTACTTGTCGTGGGCACTCGTTAATGGCGGAAAAGGACTATGTCATAATCACGGACGTGTGGCTGTGGCAATTGGTGTGAGAACAGTAAAACAGGCTATGGAAAATCAGATTATCTGCTTCCGGTCCTAGTTGAACACAAAGTGGATGCTGCCCATGAAGCGCCTTGTAACGCCCCAGATTAAATTCGCATAATACTAAGCAGCAAGAAAGCTATATCGGATCTAACTTCCGAGGCCAGCTCAAGTCCAAAACCAGATATTATACAAGGAAAACAAAGCCCCAAGTGCTGCCGTGCAGAAGAGAATCCGTGTCGAGTTTCCTCAAGACAATAACTTGGCGAAATGTTTAATTGTTCTGTGTGTGCTCTATTTAAGCATGATACTGCACACCAAGTGTAGTGAAATTTTTATTCGCAGCCGGCTTAACATGTATCCAAAGTGCCGTAATGGGTAAGTCTAACTAAACGGCACACCGACGATAGAAAGGGAGCCAGCGACAATGATTAAGTAGCGCTTTGGTCTGTCACATGCCGAGACCGTCTTAGACCCCCTGTCAGGACGTGCGGAAACGAGGGCAACGTACGCCTAATCCTTAAAAAGAGTATCCTGGCCAATCAGCAGCGGCCCGGCGTATAAAGTGGACTCTTGAGGCATCCGGCCTTGTTATACTAAAGTGTACCTGTGTCACCTCTTGGCTTGCCTCCATCCACAGAAATCCATCTGCGCGTAGAACATGGAACATACGTCTTATAGAAGGAGATTGGCATTGTTTGCATAATCTGGTAACTTCACTAAGAATGAAGCCGAGGACATCTGCCCCGAAGGTCCGTACTGGTTGTCTTACTTGGTAAGTAGTATGTCTGCGCCTTGCGCACACGCCTTGAATCGCCTTTTCGGTGCAGCCATTAGCAGGGGTTCGTAGCTGATTGCTAATTGGATCCCATCAGCAAAAGAAGACACAAGAAATGCGACGAGGAGAAGCCTACCTGCCGACGGTGCTGGACGGGCGGTTTTGTCTGCGATGGATATGCCACGGCGCCTGCGAACGGGGAAACCTGGCATATACCATCCACTACTCCCAGTGCCTTACTTGGCCCAGGACTTCCTGGAAATGCTCTCGACAACTTTTTCTCCCACCATTTCTTTGCTCATGCCATCAATGACTTGGCGGATATGCCCAATTCCAACACATTTTGGGCAGACACTGCAGGCATCCTATACCAGCAGTCCTTCTGCGCCCAGCCCGCGATCATTGCCATGGGTGCTGCTCACTGGCTGTACATTTCGGGTATACAGCAGACCCATGTTCAAAGCTTTATCAACAGACACTATAACAACGCTATTGTCCAATTGGTGCAGGTCATGTCGACTGAGCATCCCACTGATCTGCTAGCCGTCATGACATGTTGCCTACTGTTTGTTTGCCTCGAGAGCTTACGTGGCAACCAAGTGACAGCGCTTCGCCATTTGGATTCTGGGTCACGCCTTTTCCTTGGCCCTCTTGCTCGGCCAAGTGCATCCCAGCCCAGCCTCCAACGTCTTGCAGCTATATTCCACGCCCTCGGAAACCAGGCTGCCTTCTTTTCGAACAAGCAACTGCTTCCAGACCCTGCACCACATTTGTCGAACCCAGGTCTGGAATATGGGGCCACACAAACATTTAGGAGCTATCATGAGGCAAACGAGGTGCTGTACAGGCTCGATAGCTGCTTCAATAGTCAAATGTGGAACGAGTCGTTGCACTGTGAGGAGTGGGTTGATGATAAGTGCAAGTGCCCTTGCGATTGTCAATGTCTCGGCTGTCAAGAATGGCATTTACTTGTGCGTCAGGTGAAGACTTTCACCACACGACTTCAGCCATTAATCAAGAACCTTGAAGCTTCCAAAGATTACTACGAGAGACAGAGATTGCTACGATTGCAGCTTCAGGAAGTATGGTGGCAGTTGACAATAAGCCAAACTTCATATGATGAATATCTCTCTGGTGACTCCACCGATGAGCTTCTTAATCTGGTGGAACGAATCCTGCTCTTGTCTGCAGCACGGCCAACCTTTTCGTTAACTGCAGACATTATCCCGACCCTTGTATATATATACGATTTCTGTCCTTCAGTTGCTCATCGCCAGAGAGTCATTGATCTGCTGCGACTCAGCCCGCGTCAAGAGGTGATATTCAATAGCGCCCAGACTGCGACTCTCTTAGAGGACCATTTGTCTAAGCTTAAGCTTGATGGTGGTGCCTCTGAAAAATATGTCGTTAATTTCACAACATGGCCACATGCTCTGATAGAGTACAAGACGCGGATAAAAGCATAGCAACAATATTACAGCAGACTGTAGTCAGGATTGGAATTTATGTGACGGGATTTAGTAATATAGAAACAAGCGCTGAGTGAACTTTTCGAGGAATAAATGGAATTGACAAGTGGACTGTCTGCCGCGAACACCTCAACTAGCATCAGGTTTCATCAGTGGCGGAGGCTGCTTGATCTAGCATCCACCAGATGCAGGGACAGAGTGGTACTTACCGGAGAGTGCGATACGTACTACCATACGCCAGAAGTACGTACAAGTACCGTAGTAAGGAGCTTTCACTTGTTGCAGGGATAGCTCGTTGGGGGAGGGTTGGCTGTTGCCTCCCACCCATAGAAGACGACGGCTCTATTTTATTCACAACCACATCTATCGGCCATGATTGTTGATGTGTTGTTGTCGGCTGGCGACGGGTCGTATCTATCATCTTGTTGCCAGTGTACACAGTTGAAATAAGAAGGACGAGAGAGTCGTCTCTCCTTGTGATTTGATTGATGTAAAGAAAAGATTTATTAAAATAATAACTAAAATAAAATGGAGGATCTGTACTAAGCGGGTACGCATACGTAACTTGACTTTATTTACCATCATTGGGTATATATCCCGCTAAGGTAATACTTTACTCCCTGGCGATTTAGATATCTAACAGCCCGTGACATCCTTTAATAATAGCGATTTATACAATGGTTTAGTGTTTCCTAGTCTCTGTCTAATGTAAATTGATATTTTATATAAACATTCCTAGCTACTGAGAATGTTAAATGTTGAATTGCCATTCACATGCTAAACTGCCACTCATCAATTATTCCCATCGGAAGCAAGAAGGAGCATACGAAATAACAGCCCATGAGAACCCCTGTTTAAGACTTTCTTCTTCTTCTTCTCTTTTCTTTCTTCCTTTTTTTTTTTTTTTTTTTTTTTGTTTTGCCATTTTAATCTTATGCTAAGATATGGGGAAATGCGACGTGAGACGGTTAGGCAAATGTACATATGCCACAGCTGCACTTTCCTAGTTTTCCGAGGTCTAGATCAATTGAATTTCGTACAAGGTCATAACTCTTGTCAACAGGACCTTATAAGGCTGAGGAAAAAGAGCGTATTCAGTGAGACCTCCTGATTCAAGTTTATTTTCCCTAACCGGAAGAACGCTAGCACTGTTAGTACGCTAGAATTTCACGGCTTCACACTTCGGCAAAGTATAAGGACCGAACAAACCCCGGTCTGAGGGTCGTAAACCTATGACTATATGTGAAGGCCCTCTGATGCTGTCCAAGAACCTGTTTAACCTTCATTGCCAGAATTTCCTGGCACAAAAAGAACAGCATACTCGGAGGCCCTTAGCATTGCACGGAAATACTAGGGGTTAAGCAGCATACTCCTTTCAAAGAAACAATGTCCATTATTCGCATCATTATCAAAGATCAAAGTTCTTTCCGTCCTTCTGAAGAATGAAACTTGTGCCGGCGGGTTTAACCTAAACGGAACACCATGTTTCTAGTACCACAGATGGAAATGCAGGGATTCGAAGACGAGAATCACCCGCGCCACGCGAACCAGTTTGGACTTGCACGTCGACTCTCTCTATCCCTGCCTACATCATAGAAGAGCTTGCGACCACCCCGTCAGCCCACAGAATCCTGCCCCTCACAGATGGTTTATCTCCGTTGTTTAATAATTCGCCCAGTCCCTGCTCGATTCTTTCAACCATTTTTAGAAAAAGTCACCGGCAACACCATCCCTGTAACATTCACCCAGTCTTCGCCAATGAATACTTTCACTTGGCCGGAGTCCTCACGTTCCCGATCCCGCGCTGGGATGTTTCCTGCATTGTGTTGGTAAGATTGTCGAGCCGATGTAATGGATTTTACCATATATGGATAACATGCCGGGCCCATTTCTAGACAGCCAAATTCTTTCAGGGCCTTGCAGTCGAGCTTATTTTTGAATTCTACCTTGGCCTTCCATTGTTGCTTTACACTGCCCATTCACCTTCACTGTTGTGCAACATGCAAGTCACACCTGACAGTCGCCTCGAGTTGGACCTCTCTAAATATGAAAAGCTCAATTCGCTCCAAGCCGGACACATCCGCCACATCCACAATCTCGTGTCCCAACTTGATGGACAATGGAACCACATGGGGGCTCAAGAGTCCCTGCAAGAATACTTCGACTCCTATCGCTACCAGCTAGCCAACATGGCTTACGCTGTTGCTGTGACACATTACCATCGCATGCCGGCGTCTGTCAGCGTGCTAAAGCCACTGCTCCGAAAGATCATCCACAAGATGCTCCTGCCAGACGTTTGGGCTTACTGGTACAACGCCAGCCAGTCGGGAAGCAAACTTGACCCAGGTCGGACTGAGGCAAGAAAACCATGGCCTGACCCCGTCTGTCGGGAAAACATTATGTATAGCGGACATTTGCTTCTCATGACAACTCTTTACGCTATGCTGTTCGACGACGACGAATTCGAGAAGCCGGGTTCAATCTCCTTTACATGGGCACCGATGTTCTGGGGATTTGGACCCGAAACTTACAGGTACAGCACTCCGGAGTTGCAAGATATCATCTTTTCCGAGATGGAGCAGAATGAATGGGTCGGTGTTTGCTGTGAGCCTAATGTGGTGTTTGTCGTGTGCAACCAGTATCCTGTTAGTGCCAACTGCTCGGCATGCCCCCGAGGAGCCAACACCGATCTTACTAACTGCTCTTCAGCTCATTGCCATGCGATATAACGATGTCAGACACGGTACCAAGAAGATTGACCACGTTCTCAAAGAATACCAAAAAGCCTGGGACAAAAAAGGGATGGTCACACCCAGTGGGCTGTATGTCAGCTGGATCTTCATGAACCAAGACCAGGTCATGCCACCAATGGATATTGCTCTGACTGCATGGTGGGTTGATCGTCCTGCTTCTTCCGACATAGATCACTTATAGCTCATACCTTTCACAGGGCTAATGCTTTCCTGAACTCCTGGAACCCTGGGCTTGTTGGATCGCTATATGAGAAACAAGCCCTTGGATACATCACAGTCCAGGATGATGAGGTTCGTCTGCAGACACCAGAGGTGGCCAATGAGTTCCGCCGTCTCGTGCAAGAGGAAGGAGCCGATCCAGCAGATCCAGAGGTTCTAGCCAAGGCTCGTTCTGTAATGAGTGACCCCCCTGCAGATGTGGGCACGGTGATGGCATTTGTCTTACTGTGGCTGTCAGAGGTTGGCAGGGAAAATGAACTCGACGGGCTCCTCCGATACATTGACTCACGGGACAATCGTTGCTGGGAAAACGGCGGCCTCTTCTATAGAAGAAGCGACGATTCAGTGGATGAAAATGGCCATGTGACCAAGATCGGCCCACTCGCTGGCAATGCCTGCGTGGCTTATGCCCGATTGAATGTCCCGCAGGGGCAGAAGATTATGTGGGATAACCCCTGGACAAGTGAGCTTATTGCTTCCCGGCCTTGGATCGACGGTGTGGATCTCTCGCAGGGGGTCGACTGTCTGCGAGGGGTATGGGATGCCGATGTCGAAGCGTTGATCATGACGGTAAGAACGTGGGATGCTAGCCGCAAGACAATTCGGCCGATAGCCAAGAATCTCCCGGCCGGCGCTTGGGCCGTTTACGTTGGGGGTGAACTTGTTACAATGGAAAGCTCTGTCCTGGCTGGGGGTGCAATGGCAGTCGATGTTGACGTCGGAGGGGAGGAAGTAGACGTGGCATTCAAGAAGATCTCCGTTTAAGAGAAGCCAGTAAAGCAGGTTGCAGACACCGCTATAATCACGGCAGCAGTTCTCGAACACAATATAAGCGAGGTACAACACCAACGTTAGTCCAGCATATTATCAATCAAATGTTCAGGCTCTAGCCGCTTCGTTGCTCTACCAAGCGCTGATGATACATGTGCTGTCTACATATTCAACAAAACTCTCCGCATTCGACCAATTGCTTGCATCCCTTCACGGTTCGCCCGATTGGTCCCTCAATGGCCGACGTAGAAATGCGACTTGGTGCTCGGATGACCCGGCATCACAGTTCTTTGTAATCGGGCAAATAAGGTGTGGAAATATGTGACAAGGGCGGCTTGGCACATCATACACCATCGTTGGATGGGAACAATGCCTTGCCAGATGGACCTTGAAGTGGCTGAGATCTTATTATCCCTCGTTCGTCAAGGACATTGCTGACTATACACTATACGTCCAAGGGTAGACATAAGCTTTTTCAAAGTGATACAAACACTGTTTGTATCTTGTAAGCGTTCATCCAAATGACAGGTGACGGAGACCTCGGATCCGGCAGAATCGTACGAGTAGTATACTCCTTCTGGTAAACGAGCCAAGGCGGGCATCTATAACGTCCGTTACACCGGCTCCGAGATGCTCCCCACATTTGACCAGGGGGTGGTGTTCCCGTCAAATACCACGCCTCGGATAGATTCAAGAGCCAGAAAGCCCTGCTATAGTTTCTACAAGATCTGGGTGGCCGGGGTTGAAAACAACTTCTTGCCGAAAAGTATGTTTCCTGGAGATCGCCTAGCTTCCAACTGCGAGAGCCCCATGCCACCCATCACTTACATCAGTTCCTACTAAGATAGGCAATTGATGCGGAGGCGACCGATCGGAACAGCTCCACTTCCCGGGTTACAAGCTGGAGTTGAGATGTCACTGCGGGGGACTGCTTTCACCACTTCCAGCTGTCGCTCGTGTAAATAGTCAAAGACGTAGAAGAGCACCGGGTTTCGCAATAGCTCTGGGCAGGTTGTATATATACGGGTACTATCTAAATACTAAACTAAATGCGCCGAACCATGCCAAACACCGTGTATGCTTTTTCCCAGCCAGACCGTACATATCATAAGTCTCTCTAGAAGCTCTTTAGAGTCTGATTTACTAGAAACTCTAGTGATTTGTCTCCGCATCAAAGGCATGACCTGAGGGCCCAATCGCCGCATAATCCGTCGTCACAAACGCGCGATCAACCTCGCTGAGACCCTCGGCACAGTATTGCAGCGTCTCGGCAATGTCGTGCGCTCTGGATACCCTTGTCTCCTCATCGAGAAGAATATCAAACTCTACCCAAACTCCGTCTCCCGCATGATAGGCTGTAATATTCTTGACGCCTTCCACGACGGGCGCAAAGCGGTAGGCCATGTACGTCAATTTTCGAATCGTGTCAAGGTCGGGCGCCTCGCCTGATAGACGCACGGCATTCGCGAAGGACGTGTGGCCCCAGTCGTAGATAATGAACAGCGATAATATTGCCGCGCCCACAGGGTCGAGCCACCAGACGTCAAGTTGATGGCCGATGAGGGGGAACAGCAGCGACAGCGTGTTAAAGTAGACATCCGTCTTGCAATCCTGCACTAGCGCCTGGACCTGCGTCGTCCGGATGGGACGGCAGCCTAATCCAATAGCACCTTTGAGAAAGATGGTAGACAGTAGAGAGGCAATTGCCGCGGCGCTCAGAACTTCCGTCGAGGCGTGAGGCGGCATGATGCGCTCGATCGACTCTTGCAAGATCTGCGCAAAGGAAATGACCATGATGACGGAGAATACCAGGATCCCCAGCGGTTCCAAGCGCCTCCGTCCAACTGGGAACCTCTTACGGAGGGCATTGATCCGCCAGCTGACCAGCTTGTTGGTCGACCAGACAATGAGCGTACACAGCAGATCGAGCGCCGAGTCCACAACAGAGGCCAACAACGACAGACTGCCCGAAGTAAAGACGGCAAGGCCCTTGCCTACCAGCAGAAGAATATTGGCAATGACATTTATGTTGATTGCCCACTTGGCTTTTTTCTCAGCTTTCTTCCGCCTCTCCTGCTCTTCCTCTGGAAGCAGCTCACTAATGTTCCCCTGGCACTGCTGCAGTCCACCGGTCCGCTCGGGAATCGCGTCGTGGTCCGGATCCGGGTTCATCGACTCGAGCACATCGTCGGCGATGGCCATAACAAGAGCATCGACCTCGATCCAGTCGTTGAGACGTTGATTCTGGGACTCGTAGAAAGCGCGAACCTCCTTGTTCTTGATGGCCTTCAGCTCGTCACCCGATTTGCGGAAGCGCTCCAGGCCCTCATGGTCGATACCCTTGAGAATAGCATGCTTGAGCTCATCGCGGCGGGCGTCCTCTAGAGCCGTCCACGCGGCATCTTGGAAGCGTAATAGTCGGGGCTTAGGACGACGAGAAGGATAATGGGAGGTATGCGGTCCGTGGGCTGGATAGGCGTATTTATGGTTGTGGCTGTAGCTCGTGGTCTGGCCTTGTTCGACGTCAGTTGGGCGGCGTTGTTCTCGGATGAGGTCGTCGCCGTCGGCGCCTTTGCGCACGCCACTGTAGGTGCGGTCGGTTGAATTGAGACCGCGTTTACCGACCATGTCGGCGGAGAAGAGGAGGAAGAGCAACGAACGAGCTGCGTCTGGAGCACGATATTACGCGTAATCAATCTGACAACCCTAACGTGCGGAAAGTAGCGGCGCCTCTACTACAACGTGTGGTGGTTATCCACGTCTAGAGGGCGATGAAGAGAAGTTATACAATGCCAAGGGACCAGATATCACGACGGGGGAGCAGCCTTGACGTTGGTGTCTTGGAGAGTCTTGGCCGGCTGCCTCAGAGTTCTTAAGTGTATAGGTAGTGCTCATCATCGAAGACCGACAACGAGTAGGAGCTGAGCTTTGGTAGGACGAGACTGACTAACCCTAAGACAATTACAACTTTCCAAGGCTCACTGGCAGGCGCCCAGCCGGGCATGACGTAGCGCTAACGCGGCAGCAGGGATGACGCCCTGACTTAGACCCTGACTCCCCTAACAACCCCCTAACAAAATCGGCTATCGGCTACCGCGGCAGCTTCTAGCGCTTCTTCCCTTTCCCGATCCGGACAGCTTCGTCTGCTGATGTTTGGACTATTACCCTACGATTGGGTCAGATTAAAGAGGCAATGTGATCGTGATCTTCCACGATGAGCTGGACGTAAGGAGGGGAGTGATAACTCCTCCTGGTAGACAGTTTCAAGCCATTATTGTCCATAAGGGGTTCAATATGGCTTTGGGACAAGGTACTTGATAAATGGGCACCTAGGTTGAGCTTGGGTGCCTCTTGTTTGATTCAAATAAATGCCAACAGCGACAAGCGACCACAGGGTCAGAAGAAAAGTAATGTTCTGGAAGTCAGACAGACTGTAGAATGTGTTAAACCGGGAACTACCTTAGTCCTGCTTCTTCAAGACATTTTGGAAACCCAGCATATCCACTTCAACAGCCTTTCCGCCCTCCAGGGTAAACACCATCTCATCCAGGCCCTTGAACTCGTAAGCAACCATATCAACAGTATTCCACGAAATGCAGGTCGAGTCCGGAAAGAACATCATGGCATCAGCCTCCGCAATCTCCTCAGGGGTCCGGAAATCAATCACAGCCCTCCAAGCCGCCTGCTTACCCTTCTCCTGCTCGGAAGACAGGTTCGTCGGATATAGCCGAGCCGAGGGCTTGTGGTCCGGACTCCCCGGAGGCGCGCCGGGCATGTACTGGAGCCAGTTGGAGGAGACGTCCGTTCCGCGGATGCTCCACTCTCGGATGTTCAAACCAGGACCTTCATCGTCGACCTCGAGCACCAACGTCGAGTTGGTCTCTTTGTTGACGTACTCGCCCGCATATGCCTTTTCGGCCTCTGCCATTCCAGCGGCCTCAATGGCGGGCAATAAAGACTGAATGATCTGTGAGGCAAGGACCTGGGGAAAAACACCTGCCGATTCGGGACCCCCTGTCAAGATGCTCAGGACGAGGCCATAATCAGGGACGACGCCGAAAAGCGAAAAGTAAGTGCCCAGACTTCCTCCTTTGGTGTAGAACTCGACAAGACGCTTGTCCGATGTGACATTGTCCGAGCGTACAATCTCCCACGGCGCACCAGCAAAAAGACCGATACCGCTTGTGAAAGTCACGGGCTTAAGCCACTTGCTGGTGTCTTCTTGGCAGAGCTGCTCGTTGTCCAGGATGGACTTGCCAAAGGCGACTAGGTCTTTGGTCGAAGAGTAGAAGCCACCGCCACTGACTGTCTCAGTGTCTTTTTCTACAGCCTTCTCGGACGAGAGAACTTACGGGTACATGAATCCTGAGCCTTGCTCCCAACTCGTGTCATTGGGACTGATAGCCCCGGTTGAGTCCTGGGGCTTCTTGGAAGTTGTCCTCGTCATGCCAGCATCGTCAAAGACGTTGGCTTGGAGGAAATCCTCAAAAGACTGTCCCGAGACTTTCTCAACGACAAGACTCAAGATGGAGAAGGCGATGTTGGAGTACTTCGGGCTGGTCCATGGGGCGGACACGGGTAGGCGTTTGCCAAAGTTGTCCCAGAAGTCTAGTCATGTTACTTGGAGCTCAATAAGGAGGAGTCTGGGTCTCGAAGTTCCACGCACCCTTTTCTTGGCAAGCTGGAAGATCCTCGTAGCCGGCACATTGCAAGACATTCTCTGCATCGGGCAGACCAAGCTCATCCCATTCAAGCGAGAAGCTGGCAAGATCGGTCACTATGTAGCTTTAGTCCATCTTTTTCAAGCGAAGGATGGTAATGTCATTTAGGAATTGGAGGGAAGCTCACAGTCAGTGGTAAGACCCGCCATATGCGAAGCCAGGGCTTGGAGAGAAATCCTATCCCACTCCACAGTCGTGATCTTGTTGTTCACTTTCTGTTGATCCTTCACCTTCCTCAGCTGTGGGAGGTACTTCGTCACAGGGTCGTCCATCTGCACCCCCGAAGTCTTCAGTGCCGCAAGAACAGTGAAGACCTTGGAGATACTTCCAACGCGGTAAACCGTATCCGAATCGACCTCCTTTACACCCTTCGGATCTAGGTTCGGAGGGGTGTGGTGAAGGTCAAGAAGAGGTTCATCCTCGTAGATGGAGCTTATGCCGATCGAGACCGCCGTGCTTTTGAAGCCACCCGTGAAGAGCTTGAACTGCTCGGTTAGAGCTTTGACACTGGCCTTGACATCGCTGTGAGAGCTGGGCGAGCTCGGCGCAGGAAGAACAGGTCCCAGAGGAGGACAGTGTCCATTCTTCGCCGCAGCGGCATGGCCAGCCAGCATTAGCAATGCTGAGGCCCCTTTGGCGAGTGTAGAGAGAGGCATTTTGAAACCTCGTGTAAGTAGTTGTTTAAACGAATGACTGAAACTGAACGGGCTCACTAGGAGTACTAGCGGTCCCTTCCAAAAAATACAATATTAACGAGCGACTTGAAAGAGAGACATGAGTCTAACGGGCTGAATACATGTAAAGCAAGATCTCTTCTACATTTTATCCAGAGTCTGGTATTTCGAAAACAGGGCATCTCATCATTGGATTGGCATGATCACGGAGGCGCAGTACAAGTCCGAGGCCTCGCATTTTCCATGCTTCTAACTTGTCATTCGTCCCAATACCAATAACTTCACATCAATAAAGCGCGCATATCATAATATTCATCTTGAATCACAGTATAGTCAATAAACCTGCTGTTCTTCGTCTGTTTCATCTTGATCAGCGATCTCTTGAATAAAACCCATGCACCGCGGGAGCCATATGCAGGTCCGACCCCACGACTCAGCCTCAAAGTACGGGGGATCAGTCCCACCCGCACTCCATCAATCACGCATGTAAGCTTCGATACGAGATGTAGTTTCACTTGGCATGCCCAGATAGGAAAGATTCTTTCTAGAAGAGCTCGATGTGCCGCTGTCTCCTCGAAGCATCAGCTAGGATTATCCACCCTGCTCAACCTACTAGTAGCGTGGACCGTCAACCGACCATCATCACTTTCGACGCTCTCAGTCTTCCACTCATTTAGGCCCAAATTTCGTGGTAGAGTCGATAGCTTACCCGACAAAGAAGGCGGGATGACGTTGGGAATCCGTAAAATCTCACAAGTTAATTGCAAACTATCTCGCAAAGGGCTCTAGCATTTCAAAGCGTAGGCGCGGTTGAATTTATTCGTGGCCTTATAATTACAGCTGGGCTCCAGATCTAATACACCACAAGATCCCTACCATGACATGTAGGCGATGGGAGTATACTCTGCACTGCCACTTTCGTTAATTACAGTACCGAATGTGCAACCCTAGTCAGTGCGGATAGGGCTTGATAGTGCACTGCCCCGTTTCAATTCCTCGTGTTTCTTATGTGCCGCAATGACTATTGTTCTAGTCGTGCTTGGCATCGATAGTCCCATTTACTATGGTTAGTCTACCAATCCTATTAATGATTGAACGAGTAGACGAGTAGCCAAAAAAAAAAAAAAAAAAAAAAAAAAAAAAAAAAAAAAAAAAGGCGGATAAGTTGGAGTTAAAAAATTTGTTAGATAAACCCGCGGAGCGACTTGCAGTTTTGTGTTA